>JAJHUR010101677.1:0-11964 GCA_027495735.1 Lutjanus campechanus | reverse complement strand
TGGGAAACACTGATCAATATTTTTCAGCATATGCTGACATTTTATGGATCAGGCAACTGATCGATTAATTCTATTGTCAAAACTAAGGAGGTATGTATGGTCTGGATAGACTGCTAAAACTGAATTGCCCTTTGGGATAAATAAAGTTGTCTGAATCTGAATCTGGGGGGACTCCGCTGGCTTCAAAAAGAAGTAGTAGTAAAAGTATGATTGTATGTACTTTTATGGCAAAATAAGCCTAATTCTTACTTGATTTATGACCTCAGTAAACAGTTTCCTAAGTAGTTTATGGCTTCAATCGCTTGATTCACCTCTTCAATACAGCATGATGTTCATTTTGTAAATTATGATCCTATTTAGAGTAAAGCGATGAAGCAGAATATGATTTAGGTGTGTGACTGACAACAATAGACAGGGCTCATAAAACTCAGATCAAACTGTCACACTCGGCCGTGTCGATCAAATATGGATCAATATTATGTTACTTCATTGCCTATTTTTCTCCTCAAATGCTTTCAATGTTTTAGTGACTGTTTTGTCACGAGAAACCTTTTGGCCAAGCAGGTGCCATTAGTTCTTGCTGAATGGACAAGCCAAAACCAAGACCTTCCCAAGTGATTTTCTTGCTTGAGGATGACTAGTTTCTGTGCATCATTTAGAATTTTAAATTGCTGTACATTCCTAAATACAGGGAAATACTGTCAATTCTGATCGTTTTGGAGCCAAAACCAGAGCAATGTAATGTAATGGTAAGATTTGACAGCATAAGGCAGAATTTTCTTTAATAAGTCCTGTCATGGAAAGTTCAACACTACGCACAGAGGGGAAAAGTTTACAAGAGTAGAAGGAGCAGATGCAGAATAGAAGTGTGGAACAAGTGAGAACGTAAAAATATAAGTGCATTTGTACATGAAATCAAGAAATACTGAAGATGAAAACAGCAACAAAATAATCCAGGGGCCTGTGTTTCAGTTTAAAAACTGGTCACCATTCACTTCCATTGTTTGGGAGATTCTGCAACTCTGTTTTCCTGTGAAACTCCAGCTGTGTTTTGAGGACTAACTAACTAACCCCGATCTTCGATTGGCATGATGATGAGTAGATAGTGACTGAATGTTCATTTTTGAATTTTTAAAAGATAACTTTTTAAACAAGACGTGTGTCATCAAACCACATTCTTACAGTCCTCGTGAGTTTTTATAGTTTTGGCTTGGAAAAGTCGTGCAAATTTGAAAATATTGAGACTAAAACAGCAGAAACTCCCTTTAAAAATGCACCATGTGTATTTTTCATGTATTTGTACACGAGGCTGTTAAAACCAGACTTATTTCCAGAAACACCACGGATGACATGACCTCCGTGCCCTTAACAGCAGCTACGTTCCTGCAGAGGGTTTAACAGCTGACAGTATGGATGCATTTGGTTGATGAAAATATGATTCATGTGTTTTATGGAGCTCAAAGTGGTGAACATGCTTCGTTTTGATGCCATGTTTGCTGAGATCACCTCTGCTGTTACATACACACTACAGTTCAGTGTTACCATATACATGCCTTGTTGCTCTGTGAAGGTTGATGGTTCAGTTATATTAAACACTAATGGATTTTTTGTGTAATGAATAAGTGTAAATTTCCCCTCCATCGCTTGCAAACAGGCACGACAGCAGCACCGCCACTGAGTTGTTATGCAAATGGCCGCGGCAGTGATGCGCTCTTTCAAATGAAGTGTTTGGAATGAGAGACAGGATCAATGAGGCGGAGACATTTCTAAACACTTGGAGGGCGGCAGGCTTTTAATTTTTTGAAAGCAAATAAAAATGAAACTTTGGATGCAGCGGCAGCATTGCTCCAATTAATCGCATTTTTCAGGGAAAAATTACCCAAGTCGAAATGGAGCGGCGACGAGATGTGACATTTTCCATTAACCGCCAAACCATCCACACACACACACAAGTGACAAATAAGTTGTAGCAAAATCTACACATCGAGCTGTATTACAAAGTAATGTTAAGAATAATTAAGCTTACCATGGTTGTTTCAGCGATGGACCCAAAACTGTTGATAAAAATGTTGCAGGTTACGTTTACAGGTGGACCTGCAGAGAAGGAAAAGAAAGGGAAAGAAATAGAGAAGTTAGATTCCATCAGAAAGAGTTTTGACATAAAATTTATTAACACAAATAAAACAACTCAAGAAAAAGAAACCATTTCAAATACACAAATATATCACATAGCTGAAGTAAGAAAGAGCAACAAAGACTGTTTTCTGCAGATGTTAATGTTGTTAAAAGTGACAGGAGGTTGTGTTTCTTTCAGCTCCGTCACAGAATCACTCATGAACTTGTCAAACATGTTTAGCCAACAACACGAACATGAAGCAGAATCAATCAAAATCAATCTTTATCATCCCGACTATCCTTTATCTTAGCCTGATAATGAGGCTGTGCTAACATTTTACTTTCTCTTCATTAATGAGTCTGACATTGTATTTGTGTTGTGCTGTTAGCTGATGGGAAGGGGGGTTAATTTGCCCTGGCGGCTGCTGGGAGCAGTTAACTTGTTGTTAGTCATGTCGATTTCAGGCTGCACTGATTGTTTTCTTTCTATTTTCTTTTTTCTTTTGGACGCTTGTGGGGGTGGAACAAGCTGTAAACATGGCCCTGACATATCAGCACCTGTGGTAGTTGTTATACTGATTGACATACAGTTATAGAGACACATATCCCAATGTTACAGCACAGTTCTTTGGTTTATACACTGCAGACTAGAGTTGCTGTTCTAGTAACAGAGGCAGACACTCGTCTTTTCTGTGGAGAACATCTGTCACTGCACTGCACTATTGTAAACCATGATGAAGTGTCCAGACGATGTCTCTTCCTCTTCATCTCCTCGGTGTGTGTCGGTGTGCAGTTTGCTGTCTGCTATGGTCTAAAACATCCTCACTGATCTAAACTGTCAGAGTGAAACTGATGTATTATTCTGCTACCTTAACACAAAAACATGTGCACCATTTAGTCAACTGAAAAAAACAAAGATAAGGATTTTTCTCCTTCAGGGGACAATATTTTATTAAAGAAACTATTACTAATAATACAGTTATTAAAGAAATAAACAGATACATATAAATGTAGGTAGTGAACTGTGGGTTTATGTCAGGAAACAGCTGCATGCTGTAGATGAAAACTGAGTTTATAATGAGCTGAAAATCAGTAAAACAGAGCCGAGGGGAAGTGCAGAGTTGGTGACATTTCTCTGTTTTGCAGTGGTGGAAAGAAGTCTGAAAATCTGTACTCACATATAATTACTACTACATCACTAAAATACTACTCAAGTACAAGTAAAATTACTGGTCTTCAAAAAATACTAGTAAAAGTACCAAGTATTCCCATGGAAGCCCAGTGAAACAAAAAATATCCCCACAGCAAGTAATAATTATGAGATAAAAAGTCATAATTTCAACTTTACCTATGTAATGGTAGCCATTCCATTCCAAATAATAATTAGCAACTTTGGACAGAAGAAATATCAGTTTCCATCACATTATTTGTGTATTTCAGATTTGGGTGCATCTTTAATAGTTACATCAATCTCATCCATTCTTGTTGCCTTTTCATGAAGATTTTTCTGGCTATGGCACAAAACATTAACATCCCTTTCTTAATTCTGACTGCTAAACTCTGTCTGGCTTGAGAGGAACTGCCACTGATGTATCTGAATTGCAGAAAAAGCGGAGATGTGGGCAGGCTCTCTGAAATCCTCCCCTCTGGGCAGAGACACAGATTCAAAGATTCAAATACAGCATAAACCAGCTCTTTGCTCTTTTAGATTTATTCTAATTTTGTTGCATTTGGGAATTTCTTCTTTTAAGGTGATAAAGATCTTAACTGCATTGTGTGTGTGTTTGCAGTCTCTGTGTGAGCGGATATTAGAGCAGCAGAGAGGACCAAAGCTAAAATGGGTAGATGACAGACCACAGGAAGGAAACAAAGTGAAACAAACTGTCTGGTGAAGGTACGGTGGGTTCTAACACAGGCTGTGAGGCTGTGCTGAATAAATAAGTCGCCACTCCAGACTTAAACACACCAACAGCGTCCGACTGCCCGACAACAGCAGCAGGTTTGTTCCAGAGTTGCTGAGAAGGAAAATGTGTAAACATCTCATTACAACTTAAGAAAACTTGTAAAGAGAAAATCAATGTCACTTTCCCTCTGAGACTTAAAAAGAGCTGTCGGTCAAACTCAGGAGGTATCAATGAACACAAGTGTGTCATTTCAAAGGATAATTCATAATGACAAAAATAGTCCCCTTCACTCTCTTCTCAGAGATAAGACGCTGCGTTCAAGGTTGTTTTCAGATGAGCAAGTCAAAGTGAAAGTAAATAGCATTCGGGTCTCTTTGTGACCGCTCCATCGATTCGCTGTATTACCAGGTTGTACAAACACAAATGCGATTACTTGGCGGCAGGAGTGGAGTTGTGGTGAGGAGCGTGGAGGACAGCCAAACAGACAGTCGGGCTCTCGTCTCTTTCAGGTGGTGGACATGATATTGGCTGAATGACAGGAAGTAAGCTGAAGTCTTCTTATCCATGGAGTCGGGTGGTCGCTGGTTTGATGATGACAGAGAATCAATCTCAGTAAACTATTTTTTGCAAAACTGAGGAGTTGTTTAACAGTTTGGGAAATAAACTGATAAACTTTTTTCCCTCAGATTTAAATAAGAAGAATCATATGACTCTCGTGTTATTTTAGGACACCTTTTATCACGTTGGCTTGGGATGAAAAATAGCCTTTTGGCTAATTCTGAATTTTTTTACCATGTGTATTTTACATATGTATTTATTAGGGACGTGCAACATGGTTAAAAAAAAGTCATATTGTGATTATTTTGTCTGAAATTGTGATTGTGCTTGCATATGGGGGAATTGTTTCAATTGTCGGATGTAAATATGATTATAGAGTGTGGTCTAGACCTACTCTATATGTAAAGTGTCTTGAAACAACTTTGTTGTGAATTGGCGCTATATAAATAAAATTTGATTTGATTTGATGATTTGATTTATCTGCTTAGTAAACTAATGCCCACTTAAAACTTTTGTAGGCACTCCACAAAACCCACAATTTTGATTGGCAGCAAAACCATGTGCATCGTAGGGACAAATCTCCATCTAGCCTAGCCAAGACCCTGGTCCCTCTCGCTGTGATTCGCTGTGTCAAAGATGCCCCTCCACAGCTTTGCAGCCCCAGGGTATCAGAGGCAGCTGCAACACCGTCAAACGGCGGGATGAGAAGCTGGTCTAGACACCCTTTTCGACTGCCTCAGCAACACTATGCTTCGGCGGTGAGGGCCAGGAAAACACTGTGTTACTGGACTGTCACACTAAACTCTAATAACATTGTAAAGGAAACTGGACATGCTCAAAAGCTCCATGGTTAGCACCACCCAGACAAACACATACATTCGACTGTCCTGTATCAAAAGTTATTCCGCAGTCTTTGTTATCATGCGTTTTTGTTACTCGCTGATACGAGCACCATGGCATTGATCATAATGAGCAGGAAGCTCCCCGTGGAGCCGGGACGTGTTCACACACACGTGTTCCACTGAAGCCTATTGCAGGTAAAGGAGATATTTGAAATTCATAACAAGTTGCAGGATTTTTTAGGCTTTCATCATCTGAATGTATACAACAAAATAGAAACACCCTCTCTGAAATGACCTGTGATTGGCCAAAGTCTCTTGTCATGGGATAGACTTTCTAAAGCCTAAAAAGACTGAGCCAAGAGAAGGTGCAGAAGTATACTTTTCTCTCGAATTACAATATGATGAAAGTTTATGATGGATTTTTTATAAATGACGCCAAAAACAAACAATCAAAAAGAAAATAGCCCGCCTACCCCAGCTTCAATCCACTGTTTGCAAAGGTTCAGTGAACCTTCTGTGGATAAAAATTCATTAAATCCTGTTCTGCAGCATTATTCTATACATTCAGTACTTTTCAGTTGATCATAAAAGAGGCTGTTACAGACTAATGCTTTACCATAATAGTTCCTTTGCAAGCAGGCCGGCCCAAAAGTGCAACTCTGCATTTTTCATAGAAATGTATTAAAATCTATGGACCATTATCTGGTCTTTGTCTGTGAAACAGTTCAATCACTGCCCACAAATCTGAGCTAAATGTTTGTAATCTGATTTTCTGTAATCCCATTATATTTAATCCATTCTTCATCAGACATTGTGTTACAAACTGGGGCTGTATCACAAAATGTATTGTTTAATAAATCAAGAGGTCACATCACAGTCATATTCCTGTACATGTTCATGTAACTTAAGGTCAAACACACACACACACACGCACACATAGAGAGTTTGTGTTTAATGTCCCTGGCTAAACTCAGTGTCTAATTCCACTCGCCGGCGGCTAGCTGGGAATGAAGGAAGGGGTCTGGATTATTTTGATGGCCAATTACTCTCCCTGTCACAGTCTGAGGACTGCTGGAGGCCACTGGGGAAGAATATCATCTGAGAGTCATTCACTCACAGACACACACACTAACACACAACACACACACACACACACACACACACACACACACACACAAGCACGCAACTGTGGTTAAGCTATAGAGCAGAATCATAGGGTTGAGGATGCACGGTTAAGAGGGAAAAAATCATTAAATCTAGCCGGGGGCGATCATTCCCTACGTGACTTACATGTACAGCATCTAATTAGAACAAACAATAGATTACTCACAGGAGTGCGTGAGGAAAGTAAGATGAAGTAATAAAGATGGAAGGGAAAAAAAACTTTCAGATATTAAAATCAACCAGGTTTGCTTCGAGTGCAGCAAATGAAACTGGCTGCAGATGAAATGAGTTTGTTCCACTGTAGCTAAAGAGAAATGGCTGCATACTGCAGCTGAATGAGGAGACACACTGCCAGAGGTAGAGGTTCAATTATTTCAAAGGTGATCAATAACTGATGCTTGAAGAATGGGAAGTATGGAAGCTGAGTGTTTGTTTCAATCAGCATGAAGTTTAAAGCCACATTTTCACCAAGGAGTTCAGTTCAGTTTAGTTTGTTACATGTTAGAACAGTGATTTTCCTGTCTCCATTGGGAAATGTTGTGGGTGGTAGCAAAAGAATGACTCCATTCCATCAAAATGTTTGTTACCCAGGTTACAAATGAGCTGAGCCAAAACTACAAGCTGGAATTAAACTACTGCAGACCACTGATTGATGAGAGAGAATTGGATCGACCGGAGTTGTCGAGCCTGAGCCTGAGCTCTATAGAGCCCTCTTCTGTTGGTAATGGATGAATGATTGGGTTGGACAGGGTTCGGCAACTGGACGAATACATCTGCTATCAGATCATTGCCGGTTGGTGTTTTTGGGAGATTTTTGTCACTGTACTTTGCTAATTTAATGATTTGCATGAGTAACAGGCACTGCTCTGCCACATGCTCAGCAAGACTATTTACAACAACAACCTTAACATTTCTCTTCTGACAAACTTTAAAAACTCAAGAAACAGCTACATGAACATCGTCCAGATGTTCTCCAGGCATACTGAACTGTGTATGTCTCTATCTGTAATTACTGTTGCACTCCTAACAAACCACACTGCCATGCACCCGTCTCTCCTCTGAAAGCTCAGACTTCCATTTTCAGCTGTGCTGCTTTTTGTAAGGTTCATTATTTTAGGTTTTACAGATTTTCAAAAAAAAAAAAAACCACCAAGTTCAGAAGCAGATAAATCTGTGCAGCCAAACTTGACGTGTTCCCTGCTGCAAGACAGCATAAATCTGATTATAGAAACAGATGGGAAAATTGGGAAGAAATACAAATTACTATTCACCAGCGTCCCTCGTAGATTTGGAATAACAAAGGTGCCAGCACTCCTAATCAGTCCAGAAACCTTCATAACATGCACATACGGAATTTGGGAGCTAGATCGAGAGCAAAAATGATTAATTTGTGGGAACAAATTACTAGTTTGTGATCAAAAATACATTCATGTGGCCAAATCAAAATATCAAAGCAAGGTCCTTGCCAGGAATCGTACAGACCAGAGAGGTTTTTGGGGATCTGATCCAGCAGCTTTCAGACTAAAGTAGACCACATATTTGACCTCACAGTGCTGCAGATCTTTGCCTGGAAACTGGACTATTTTCCTGGCACTTAAAATAACTACATCATGTATATCTACATTAAAAAGTGGTTATACTAAATAGACGTGTCTAGAAAAGCAGAAATCTGCTGAAACTATTAGTAAGCACTGCCTTAAGGTTTATGGCGAATCCCTTTTAACATTAAAGCAGAAGGACTGACTGGTTGTGATTTAGTTTTCACAAGTGGAAATAAGACTGACATGCCAAAATGTTGATTATACATATCTATCATAAATATCTGTAAAAACTTTTGACCTGTCACAATATATATTTTCACATGTAGAAACTCCATTACGAGCCTTAATTTTATCTATATATCAGTAATGCCTTTGGGAATACTAAGAATAACAATTACAGACATCTACAATTGAAGGAAAATGGTCAAATTAATTTTTTGATGTGGCTGATATATCAACAAACAATTTCGGATATGTTGTCCTAATTAGCATATTAATTTTGTGTATGTACATTGAAGATATCTACTATGACAAGTGGAAATTCCTTTTTGGATATCTAAAAATCAATTCTGACTAGTTATAAAAGGAATTGTAGATATCTCAAATACAATTGTAAATAATAGTACAAATATATTTATTAATTTATTATTAATTCCAAGTAATTTAATTGTGATGACAGAATTTGATTTTAGACATCTAGAATTCCATTAATAGTGTCTTTAATGTAAGAACAACTGTAGATGTCTACAGTGAACACTGCCACAACTTATATATATATATATACATATACATATATAATTGAAATAAATTAATAATATAATTGAAATAAAAACAATTCTGTCATTGACAGAAGCAAAGACAAAAACGACAAATTCAAAGTGACAGAAGAGTTGCTGAGTTTGTGTCTAGTGCACGGCTAATAGTGCTGTGTTTTTTAAAGGGATGGTTCATCCCCAAATTAAAAATACATATTTCTTCCCAGTCTTGTGGTGCTGTTTTATCCATCTACATGTTTTTGGCGGGAGTTGCAGAATTTTGGAGATATCAGCCATAGATATGCTCACAGCAAGGTCTGTTTTGTGCAACCAGGTGATGATTTTGGAAAGAGACACTGGTTTAAAATTTTTTAAGGTCTGCAGGAATGGTGCCATTTAGTAATATATTGGAGAGAAGGCAGACATCTCTACGGCTGATATCTCCAAAATTCTGCAACTCACACCAAAACTATCTAGATGGATAAGCAGCACCACAGGTCAGGGGAAATATCTGTTTTGATTTGATGGTGAACTGTCCCTTTAAGTATGACAAAAAATAGTGTTAGTTATGGAAATAAACATTTTCTGAAATATTGTGTTTTCTTGTAGTTCTTGTAGTATGTGCCTCCCCTGTGAGATAACAATATCAGCAGTGGCCCAAGCCAATTTGAGTTTGAGAGCCATGTTGTAAACACAGTGGAAGATAAATGGACTCTAGAAGCTTCTCTGTAAATAATCACCGCAGTCGACCACCTGACTGTATCTGTCTGATGTATAAAGGCTCTACAGACCCAGTGAGCACAGACTCTGATACGTCTGAGTGCATCAGACGGTTTATCCATAAACCAGTTGGTATTACATTATCACTGTTTTTTCCCAGAATGGCTTTTCGGGCCTAACTCAAGTCCTCTGACACATTTCCCCTGCATCCTGGCTTTGTTCAAAATCCCTCCTTCAAAGTCCTCTGGCTCCGTGGCAGGAGGGAGGCGAGCGGAGGGATATCATAATTTGTCTTCTCTTGACGTCCCTCGCAGCGCATGACGCAAAAAACCTGAGGGAGAGGAGGAGGAGAAGCTAATACTCCCCCCCTCGAAAAACCTCCTCCTTCTGCTTCTCTCCCTCTTTTCTGCCACAGCAGTTCATTTAATAACCATCCAGAGGAGGAGAGGAGGAGAAGGAGACAGTTTGCTTTATAGCTTTCCAATAAAGACAGAAGACGGGGGTGCAGCAGAAAACGACGAAGAGGAGAAAGAAGAGACAGCTCATTAACTGTCATGGAGGACAGGCTGTGTGTGACTCACAGGCTACTGTAGCTGCACACGTACATTTGCCTCAGTGTGCCAAATGGCCTGAGCTATAAACACACACACACACACAGTCAGACATGTCTGTACTTCCACACAGTATGATGACATAATGCATCCTTTAATCTCTTGCATGAAATAAAACTTATCAATCAAACCCTTTTTACAATGACGGCATCAGTTTTAAACTTTTATTCTTTTATTCAAGGTGCCTCTTCATACATAGCGGCAGAGGGCAGGGTCTCTGCAGATACAGCCACCACCAAACACGTCTTTTTTTTTTAAAAGTTTATTCCTTTAAGTCTTAATCTTTTTTAATATTTATCCCTTGTATTCTTCTTCATTTTAATTATTTTATTATTTTTATTTTTATTATCTTTAGTTTTAATTTGCACATTGTGTATCAGATTTGTGCTCACATGTATGTTATAACATGGTATTAGGTTGTAACAGTTAGATAGAGTCATCTGGATCATAAAATTCTAAATATATTAGCATTAACCCTGATAACAAGTCAGGTAAATGAATCTTTTTGTGGTTTTGGGAATGCACTCAAAGCTCATGAACATATCAAAGACTGAATAATGACTTCAAGGAGCATGTGAGAGCAACATAATTTAACATGTTAGCTGGAGCCTCTGACTGACATTTCAAATCGCTGTTTAATTCATTTTTGTTTGGGAAAAGCAAGGGGAGAAAAAAAAGGTTTAACCCTTCAAACCGTCATCCATAGAGTCCAGAGGACACCTGGAGGCTTAGCGATGATTCGATAATCACTGTTTAGGGGAGGAGTTTTACTAACCATCCACGACTACTAAGACTATAGGCCCTATCTTACACCCGACGCAAAGCTGTTGCACTGGTGGTGCCATCTTAGACCAGCGCAATTGCCATTTTTGCCACGTCTGCAAGATAGCAAATGAACTTGCGCCTGGTCTGTGTAGCCATGTGTGGGAGGTCTAAAGATGAAGGCAAAATAAAGACATGGTCAGGCGTGTTTGCCATCCTGTGCTCTGCGCGTTGGAGTAAAAACCACTTGCTGACTTTCTAATTGGTTTATTGCATGTTCGGCCTAAACTCACCCGAGAATTAATGAAGGCAACTGGACACAGCTGATAGATGTAACCCACTGTGCGCTCCTGGCGCAGGGGGCAGGACAAAGCCGGATACCCCTGCAAGCCAGCAAAAGTAGATCTGGACACACCTTGAATAAATTAAATCCATTGTGCCTCGCGCTTTCAACTTGCACTTCAGATCAGTGTAAGATAGGGCCCTGTCTGCCTGACAAGGAGCCAATTTGGGTACAAAATGTTGAAACTTGTCTTTAAGACCGGAATTTCAGCGTGAGCAGATAACAGTGTCAAGGATCTTCCAGCCTCTTATCTCTGCCTTGACCTGAACCACAAAACCACAACCAGGTTAGAAACTCAAACTGGTCATCATGAAGGTAGTACGAGTGCAAAAGGACACACACATATACACAGATGAACATATACTTCAAATGGACAGATACACTTGTACTGCATTCACACATTAACACAAACAATGAGTACACACACATGATGACATGACAAACACTCACAAATAGCACATGCATTAAATCTACACACGTATTTTACAAACAAGGACAAACACACGTGAGCAAGTGAGCAAACAAACACACCAAATGACATGGATGCACACACAAATAAATACACACTCAATTACAAATACACACTGAACAAAAAGACAATCACGCACATAAACAAGGAAGTATACATATTTAACACACACACACACAC
>JAJHUR010101674.1:8345-25797 GCA_027495735.1 Lutjanus campechanus | reverse complement strand
AACATGATGAAAGATGCTGCGGTGTTACGGGATGCAACGTGTTGCTTGACCCGAATTAAACCGAATTAAAATATTTTAAGTCTCTGCAATTTAGATCATTTCATCTGCCTCCAACCAGTGTTGAAAGATATATTTACATCTGTTAGTAAGAGTAAAAGTTACATCATCACATCTATTAGTAAAAGTAAAGATTAGATCCATTAAATCTATTAATAAAAGCAAATATTACTAAGTTTGAACCATTGAACCATTAGCAGAAGTTACATCCATTTGTAAAAGTTACATTTATTACATCCAGTAGTAACAGTGACATCAATTAATAAAGGTTAAATCCATTAGTGAAAGTAAAAGTTACATCAGTTAATAAAAGTTACATCAATTAGAAAAGGTTAAATTTATTACATCCATTAGTAAAAGTAAAAGTTACATCCATTACATCCATTAGTGAAAGTAAAGGTTACATCAGTTAATAAAAGTTACATCCATGAGTAAAAGTTACAACCATTACAGCCATTTGGAAAAGTATATGTTACATTGATTAATAAAAGTTACATCCATCAGTAAAAGTAGAAGTTACATCAGTTAATAAAAGTTAGATTCATTAGGAAAAAAGTAAGATACGTCTATTACAGACATTAGTAAAAGTGAAAATTATATCCATGGGTAAAAGTTACATCCATTATATCCATTATTAAGTCCTGCAAGAGAGTAAAAGTACTGCAGTAGAGTAAAAGTACATTAGTATTATCATCAGGATTAATTTAAAGGTCGTACACTGAGTTTTTAAGTGAAACAGTCTCAATTTATTGCTAACGAGACCATCAGTGTGAAGATTGGCTGAAACTATCCTGTGTTTTTAGGTCCCTTCAGGGCAATGGCTGACTTCAGTGTAGTCAAAAGTCAAAGTTGTCCAAATAAAACCCTGGAGTCAGTGTTATCAACGATTATACCTGGGTGTTCTCCAAATTCTGCGCCTTATCTCACCAATCTGGTTTCATGGCTACAGTACATCACCTTAAACTCCATCTGAAACATTGTCTTTTAATTAAATTTCAATACTTACTTGGCCCTATACACTTGAAACATTTATCAGACAATGCAGTCAGCTTTCAACGTCAGGAACGGAGCTTTACAGACTCTTGGTCCCTAAACTGTTACTTTTGGAAGGTCATCTGATCCGATAAGCTCAAAGGCTCACGAACTTTCCGTCGACCTTTTTGATTACACATTTTATTCCACATTTATTCAAGTTCCTGATATCCCACAGCAGTTTCTCACACAAACGCTCATTATAAAATACTATCCAGGTCAGAATCACTGATCGTAACATCAATAAAACATCAGTCGATCAATTTGTGACTCCACAACATTTTCCAAAGCAAACTTACAGTGAGTATGAAAAATTGTAGTAGCTTTAAAAGTAAAAGTATTCTGCTGAAAATTATACAGAATGACTAAGTAGTTAAGTTACTCAAGTACTGTACTTAAATACAAATTTTAGGTACTTTACTTGAGTATTTCAATTTTCAGCCACTTTTTACTTCTACTCCACAATAATTTAGAGGCAAATATTGCAGTTTTAACTCCACTACTGATACTTGAGTAGTTTTACTCATGTAAGATTTTGAATGCAGGATTTAAGCTATTGTAAGAGAGTATTTTTTACAGAGTACAACATGCAGACTAGATTACTGCAATGCTCATAGGAAGACAACTCGTACAGAATTCAGCTGCCACATGTTGTTACTGGTACAAAAAAATATCATCACGTTACTCCAAAACTTAAATCACTTCACTGGCTTCACTTTGAAACCTTCTCGTTGTTGTGTTTTTTAAGGCACTACACGGTTCAGGTCTCTGGTGTATTTGCTGACCTGCTTACTGACTGTACACCCATCAGACCTCTCAGGTCTTCAGACATCCCAGAATAAGATCAGGAGCTGTTAAAGGTGGACCTGCCCTCTGTAATGCTCCGCCTGATGAGCTGCAACCTATAAAAACTGTGCCTAAATTTCAAACTAAGCTCTCTGGCCTATATGAACAGTGTGAGTGTGTTTGTATATATGTTGCATACGTTGTTTTTTTAAAATGATAATTTATTGTTTAAATGCTGCGTTGCATATTTCTTTTCGTTCATTTTTATGTCTTTTTAAAAGTAAAGCAGCCTGAGTTTGCTCTATAAATAAAGCTGCTCTGTCTTGCTGATTTATTACCATGTACTCCATTATTAGATTTGAGATGGAGCTACTTAAGGATTTCTATGGATGTAAAGTGTAACTTGATTGGTTGGTGGGACATATAGCTGTGAGGCAGTAATTCTATTTTCTGACTGCTCTGTTTAATATGAACATTGGCAGCTGACTTCTCACTCTCCTGAACCTGCTGCCAGGGGCCACCAGTGATCAACTACTGCTTCAGTTCAGTTGCATCTGGCATTGCAGTAGGTGCTTCACCATCTATTGTCCGGTGGGGATTTGGTATCATATTACAATAGTGCATATTTATAAATGACAGAAGCTGTCAGTAGGTATTTTCACAGCTCCAGACCCTGACTTTAGCCTGAGGCTCGCTTGGCCCAGTTCAGAGCAGGGTCTGCCCTGAGTTTGTGGGGTTATCCCCTGAAAAACAACTAAACCCAGGGCTTAAAGGTGCCAGTGTGAAACGGGGCTAAAATATTAAAGGGATAGTTCACCCAATAATGAAAATTCAGTCTTTATCTACTCACATCCATGCCAATTGAGGGTTGAGTTTAGTTTTGTAGTCCACAAAACACTGCTGGAGTTTCACAGGAAAACAGCAATGCAGAATCTCCCAAACAATGGAAGTGAATGGTGACCAGCTTTCAAATGTAAAATAAACAACAGAATAAAAACATAAAATGCCTCCATACTGCTCTTCTGGTGTAATCCAAGTCTCCTAAAGCCCAAGAGACTTTGATTACACCAGACGAGCAGTATGGAGGCATTTTGTGTCACCATTCACTTCCACTGTTTGTTCTGCAGCACCGTTTTCCTGTGAAGCTCCAGCAGTGTCTTGTGGACTGACAAAATAAACCTGACCCTATATAAATAAAGCTGGCATTATATGGCTGAAAAAATGAATGTAGGTGAATCTAAGAACAAAATATACAGTTCAACGTTCATTTGCTTTCTTGACAAGAGTTTAATGAGAAAATCGACATGTTGCTTAAGCACAGAGAATGGAAATATCGAGTCTGGCTCTGTCTAAAGGTAACAAAATCCACTGATAAAGTTAATTAAAAACTAAAAACTAACAGGTAGAAATCATTAAAAAGAACATGTATTTTTATGGTGGATGCTCCTTGCCTGAAGAAGTTGCCTGGCAACCAGTGGCGATTCCATTAAGTTACCACGCCAGGCTAAGAAATATTCCAGTACATAACCCAGATAAAACCTGAATCGCCATTTTGGTACACGTTGATTTTTGCACAGATATAACAAACAAGATATACGATTTTAAAGTAGTTAATTCTGCATTCACACTCTCCTCGGATGGTGCCATTTCCCCGAGTCAGCAAGTCGTTCCTCTGACTTCGTTGTGTTCATGAGCTTTTCAGCACAACACTGCAACAGCAGCCACTGAAGTGTTGCTTTACCCGACTTGTTATCAAGTTTCACACTTTTTGATTGTGATAACAGTAACTAATGGCCACTGGACGTGTATGTAGGTCACAAACACATCATCCTGCCAATATCTGGTCAGTCTGTTAGTCTTTCTGTCATAGTTGAATCTCTGACAGCACACATTTCTGTTTAATACCTTTTTCTTTTTGACAATAGTTAGGTTTATTTATGTCATATACATATTTATAGATGGCATATAGGCTGTAAATATCGACTTTCTATTAATAAATCATGTTGTTATGCTTTGCAGATCTATATTAAGTTACATGTAATAAATTAAGTAGGAAATCTGAGTTGCAAAGGTGTCAACAATAGCTACGTTTACATGGACCCCAATGTTCTGGAATAATAGCCCAGTCAGAGTAAAAATGCCTCATGTAGTCACCACCTTCATCAGAAGAGACTGTGTCGATCCTGCTCGATGAGGAGGAATTTTAAATCAGTTTTATCAGTTTTAAAAACAAGTGTTTGAAAAGACAAACAAAGCCGGAATCCACCAAAACCATCAATCAAATCAAAAACCAAAAAGAATTTGAAAGCAACCTACTGCAAAACTAAAAGTTGGAGATGGAACCACTTTTTGCATGTCAAAAAAGGTTTATTCTGATTAGACGCTTTAGGGCATGTACTATAAATGCACATCTTATTTATCGTCCGTGTAAACATGTGGAATCTCTAATCAGAAAGATTTTAATCAGTTTGAAGACACAGCTAACCACAGTTAACATATTATTGACATTTAAAAAATGTACTTATATGCAAGCATTTATATACACAAATAGACATAGACTTGAAAGAATAGCTTTTATTATTTCGAATATTAATCTTTTTTCACTAGAATCTGGTGGCTTGTGTCCATTTCCTCATCTGGGTCAGGTTTCTACGAAACACTTCTCTTCTTCTTCCTCTTAGGTCTACGTTAGTGCAAAGAACCGTTCCCCAAAAACATCCTAAACCATTTCTATCTGGTTTAGAAAGAGCAGTTTATTAAAGTTATGCAATCTTTTATTATGTTCTATGATTAAATAGTTCTATTTGATAGATTTCAGCAGGTATGACTGTAAACAACACACACAAAATGATTCTTCTATCATGGCAGCAAGAACAAGACAACTGCAACATGACACCAACAACAATCCTCTTCAGGTGCTCTACGTGTTTAGTTATCGCACTCTGTGTTTTATCAACATGGCTGGAAATGATTAAATGCTCCTTTGCAGCAGATTTCTTCCACAGTAGCCCATTAGAGGTCAGTATTTGCTCAAAGTCTTTCACCTTGACTGTTGATTCCACCTGAGCATAAATCGCATACAGGTGATGGTTTCATTCAGTCCAGCAGAACAGTGTTTTTGAACTTTTCATTATGGTTTTCTGAGAAGCCGTGATGTCCAACAGGTCCTCACAAAACCTGTTCTGCGCGTATGAGAATTTGCATACAAGTGAAAATTTGGCATTTTTCATGTGGATTTCCAGTCAGCGTTGATGGTAAATGTAGCAAAGTGGGACGTGCTACTTCATCACAACATGGCATCTTGAACTTTGACCCTCTTGCTCAAACATCCATCACAAAGTGGGTCAGAGTAGCCAGAGGAGCATGCTGGCATGCATACTGTAGTGCGACTGGATGCAGTCTGAACATCCTGGTATTTTTTGCATACTGCATTTGACATGCTATGTATTGGGACATACTAAATCTTTTTCTGGCATACTAAATAGTATGGTAGTATGGGTATTGGAATGCACAGTCAGTCTTCTTGGTCTATATAGCACGCACTGAGGAATTCATTAATTCAATTGACTACATTTACCATCAACACTGACTGGACATCCAAATGAAAAGTGCCAATTTTTCCCTTTAATATTATCCACCAATGTCCTTAAACCTCTGGGAGCATCATAACAGCTATAAACCTTGACCGAGACAGTGACTTTATGTTTTTGAATTTTTATTTCTTCGCCATGAACTTCCAAAATCAAAAAAACAAATGATCAAAAATACAATATAAACTTCTGAAAATCAATACACTGAATATTTTAAGTTTCTTACACAGGGCAAAAAACACTGAGCAAAGACAAAGTCCAGGTGGCTAGTGACTCTGCTTAGTCCTCTTTGCTTTTCTAGATCGCAGTATATGGTGTTTCACAAACGCTGAGCCTCCCCCCCTCTATTATCCCCGATCATATACAGTTCACTAGTTAGGCATTTGCCAAAGACGTACAGTACAAAGTGCCCATTAACAAGTCCTGGAGCTAACAACTGTCGAAATTTTCAATCAAGCACGACTGCCATCCACCACTTTGTATACAATGTACACGTCCCCCCTGGATTCGACTCCCCGTGAACAAGAGTCAGTTGAGACTGAGGGTGTACAGACGTATTGAAATGCTTAAGAGGGGAGATGAAACCCGGAGAGTCAAGATGAGTCGCTGTCAAATCAGTGCCAACGTTATCAGGATCGATATGGTGAGAAAGTCTCAGACGCGCCGAGGTCCAACGGCAGAAAAAGATCAGCATCCACGGGGGGGACACACACACACAATCTGCTGCTCTCGATCCAATTCGCCAGTTTATTTCAGAAAATATGAACGTTAATCTATTATAACTTATGGCATTAACACCCATAAAATACAATGAATTCTTTTTATTCCTCCTGCACACAAAACAGATATATCTTTTCTTCCACTTATCCATTAGATGTTACCTTGCACTTTGAAATACACTGGCGTTTTTTTTTGTTTTGTTTTTTTATTCTTGTTGTCGTGGAAAAAGGAGACGTACAAGAAGGGTTTAGAATCTGGCATTAAAGATGTTCAACTAAAAAACAAAAACAGCAGTTTGGAGGAAAATAGAAAAAAATGTCCGTAGATGAGTGAGGTTGTGTCTGTGGATTTGGCCAAATAAAAAATAAGCTAGAAAAAAAACAAAACATCGTGTACCCTGGTGGGGGGAACTGGAGGAGAGGGAGGGTCTTTGTGTCCCGGTCTGTGGGGGAAGTTAGTGGTGCTGTGCAATCCCTCTTTATCTCACCCCCCTCTGCCTACCACTCCTTCTTTTTCTCATCCATGGACACTCCACCAGGTCCAAGCGCCACCACCAGCAGCAGACCGCCGATGACCGAGGTGGTCTGGAAGAAGTCGTACTTGAGGAAGTCGTGCATGGGCTTGTAGGCGGGGATGGTCCAGAAAGCGTTGAAGTAGACGTTGATGGCCAGGAGCCACACGACGAGGGTCAACGCCGCTAGCTTGGTTTTGAAGCCGATGGCCACCAGGATGATGAGGGCAGTGCCAACCATGTTCTGCAGGATCTGTGGAGGGATGTTAACATAGGTGGGTGAAGATTTGTGTTTTACAAGATGTGTTCATCACCTCACAGGTTGACTGAAAAGCGAGCTCCAAGTCTGCCTTTTGAGACAAATTTTATGCTCTATAAATAAAACTGGCATTATATGGTTGAGAAATTATTGTAGGTGGAATCTGAGACCAGAAAATCTTCAACATTCATTCACTTCCTTGCCAAGAGTTCCATGAGAAAATCGACACCACTCTCATGTTTGATAAATACGAAGCTACAGCCCGAAGCAGCCAGCCCGGCTCTGTCTAAAGGAAACAAAATCCAGCAAACAGCACCTATGAAACTCACTAATTAACATGTTATATCTTCTTTACTGTTAAAAGCAAAGAGGTAAAAATGTTGTTCTTTTATGGGGAAATTGTGGGTCAGACTCTTTTCTGGCCTGAAGCAGTTGCCAGGCAACCAGCAGAGACCCCATGAAGTTACCACGCCCGGAGAAGAAATATTCTAGTACATAACCCCCAGAAACACTGTGATTTTTTTTTACTGATTAAACAAAAAAGAGGTATTGTGTCAATGTTATGTTAGTGAGCTTTAGTTTTGTAGTAATGCTGCATTCACATGCTCCTCAGATGGCGCCATTTACAGAGTTCGGTAATAGTTCTTCTGACCTTGGTGTGTTAATCAGATTTTAAATCCTAATGTGGAAACTACATGGATGCTGCAACAGAATATTCCCTTAAACCACTAAAATATTGCTTTACCTGACTTGTTATCAGGGTTAAAGGGGCAATAAATAACAAATTAATATACAAAAATTAGTACTGCAGTTCAAATAGTGAGCTGGAGCCATAGACTGTTTATTAAATTAGTTGTTCGCCCCCCGCCCCTTCCTCCCTAGACTCTACACAAGATGCGCCCAACATGGTAAACTGACAATAACAAGCGAGAACGAGTTCTACGCTGTAGGTTGATCAGCTGTTTTTAACTGTCAGTTGTCTGTCATTGTAAAGCTAAAGCCCGTTATCCAGAAAACAAAATCCCACTGTTCTGAAAATACCCACTCTGGAGTTTGAGCTGTCAGACTCCATTAATATATTACTCAGTTTAACTGTTATAAACATCTTCTCCTTCTAAAAGATTATTAACAGTTTCTCATGACTCCTAAACAGAAACCAACTCATTTGGCAAACATTTGGCATTAATTTGAATTCTAATTAGTGTGAAACTGGCATACTGACATTTCTTAGTCATTTTATGAATTATTACAGTGAATATATTACAGATTTCTCCATTAATGCTAATTAATAACTTTTCAGATCACTTGAAGTGGACAGCAACTAACGGCTACAAACTAATTCCATATTACAAATTACATGTGAACAAAACACTGATGTGCAACATGAAAATTAATAAAAAGTTAGCAATCAAACGTTTACTCTCGTCCACCATGTTCCTTCATATATGATGTCAACAGACAACAACTTGGCAAGTCACTAACTTTCTGAGTTGTATTTACGACTTGAGGAGATGTTTAAGTGAATTTTACCAGTTGGGAATAATTTTTTTTAATTATTCCAGCACCATGTGAATGCAGGATGAGAGTTTTCTCCCTTTGGACACAGACAGGCTGTTTCCCTGCTCCCAGTCTTTATACTAAGCAACAGAGTGGCATCAATCTTATCAGCTAACCTTCACCAAGACAGCAAATAAATGCATTTTCAAAATAATGGAATATTACTTAAAGTCTAAATCTAATTGCTTTCGATCTTGTTTCTGTAAGCAATGTGCTGGCACAGGATTGGTCTTAACTTTACCATGAAATCAGTCAATCTGTGTTAAATGAGGCCGTTGCTGTCAGTACTCACAGAGAAGAAGCTGGAGTCAAAGTGCAGCAGAGTCATGAACATGAGCACCAGCAGTACTCGGCCACCCAGCTGCATGTACTGCTTTGGCGAACTCTCTCCCATCGAGGGGACTCCGGCAAACATGCTCTTCCCTTCTGAACGAGACTCGGCCAGCAGCAGGAGCAGACCACCTCCCAGAGCGAGGTTTCTGGGAGAGGAGAGAGGACAGTTATTTTTGGACAGTGCCTGTCAGACCTGCAGTCAGTCAGGCACAAAAATGTCTGGAATACTGGGAGCGTACAGAGCGATCATGTTTGCTGAGACGGATTTCAATGGCCTAATTGTAATCAGCTGATCTTGATCTCATTACTTAGCATCATGAGGCTGTTTATGGTTGCAACTATGTGTTCTTTTCAATTCAATTCAATCATACTCACTCATTTAGGAATGGTATATAATGACAAATGCCAATAACAACACTTCTTGTATTGTTTTTGGAATTTTAGATCTGGTATTCTAAATTACTCAAATTATTTATCAGTCATCAAAATTGGTATCTTATTGGGGCGTTTCCATATGCTAATTGCAAATTTCCTGGTAGACGCATCCAATCCAATATCAAAGTGATTTGTCAACATAACAACAACAACAACTCAGGTGGTTAAGAACTGACTTGGCTGTCAGAGCACATTTCGTAAATCCCACGTAGGATTTTCTTATTATCCTCTTACTGCTTTGAGTAAGAAAAAAAAATATAAGGGAAAAATAAGAATGCATGAGGCCCACCGATTGCAAAACTTATTTTTTCATCGCTACAGTTTACCCCGACTTTATACTAACAACCACCTCACACGTCGCACCGTGTTTAACGGATTTCTTCATGATTCATCTGGCCTTTTCGATGTTTAAATAAATCACAGCTCTCGCCCACAGTAATTACAGTAATTGCTGTTGTTTGCTTGACAACTAAGATGCTTTCTCATCTGCTACCACTACAAGCAGACCGAAGTTTCCATCACTGCAGCTAAAGCACTACATGCTGCTGGTTTTAATCTATGATCATAAGCAGTGAAATTCAAACCCGCACACCAAACATCTTTTATGCCATACATCTGTACATGTACTTGCATCAGACAATTGAAATAATGCTTTAGTAACCAATGTGCCAATGAACGATTATGATTGGGAGTTGATAAAGTGGTGCAACCCGATACAAATATTTCAATAACAAACAGTTGCTCTGACTTTGTTTACTGGAGTTATTGCACAGTACCTCTAAAAGCACTGAGTAAAAGTTAAACACTTACCTCATCAAAAATTTGAGGTCCCATAAAATGCTGTATGCAACAGTCTGGTGGAGGAAAAAGGACACATCTGGTCAGATATAAAGACATATTGATTGTGTACATTAAGCGTGCAGTTATAATGTAACTGTTCTGACCTGTAGCGCTATGATGCCAAACAGTCCAAAGCAGGCATACTGTACAAAATTTCTACTGAGGATGAGGACACAGCCACCTGTGAGGAGACACACAACAAGGCAAAGATATGTAAGAAAAGCTACCGTCATTTACATTCTCGTCTTTACAAAGACACAGACTTTGATAGGCAAAACGTGTGGCAGGATAGGTCCATGGATTCATACTGTTCATGTCGCACTCCGACTTGTCTCAGCAGAAACCGTATCACTCCCATGACAAGTTTTCCTGCTGTCATGCCATGCTTTGGTGATTACAACGTGTGGTCTTTGTGGCTTCATTCTCTGGTTCTTACATGACAAGAATGGAACCTGACATCTACTTGACACGTCTTCTGCTGTGCTTCGTGTGATGCTTTCATCAGTGTACAAACTGCTTCAAAGTTCAAGAAGCTTGGGTAGTAGTATTGAAACTTCCTCAGTCAAATGATACTTGCATCTGGTCGTTTATAAACCCACATCTCTTTAAAAAAAAGGCTTTTGTATGGTTTTGCTTGTAGCCAATCACCACAACTGTTCTTCGATTTAATGCAACCCCAACAGCTACAACCCATGCAGTCTGTGGTGTGGTGAAGTCGTGGTTTATTTGCTGAAGTTCGCAGTTCAGCACGCCGATACCACCAAAACACTCCAAAGTATGGCTACACAACACACCTGTGGCATCTGATAAGAATAAATGCATCAAATGTGGAAGGACTATTTCAGAAATGCTTCCATTCACATGATGGGAATCGAAAGAAGTAGAAAAAAAAGGTATCAAATGAAGTACTCTGAAACTTGTAAGACAAGTTAGTTTGCCCCTGGCAGATGCTGCACAACATTACCCCTTCCTCTTTGTTGTAACACACCCAGTCTAATTAATCTCTCCAGCTGTTCGTGAATTTTTGTTCTGTTTTTGACTCGTATGGTGCATTTGTAACATTAGCTTGTCTTGGTGCTTCGCTGGCACTTGGTCAGGCTGTGGAGTGTGAAGAAACATTGCTGGTAAAGTTCTTCTGAGGTTAAATGCTGGAACTGTGAGGGGCTCCTACTCTGTATGATTGGTCCATCAAAGTATTCTCAGTAGGATAAATCATGGTGTTCAAACTGGTATTCTTAATGTATGCATTTAACTAAATAGCAGAGTAAAGACCCTGTAATGGTTTGTTGCAAAAAAATCCATTTGTCCCAGATAAGCCTGTGGAACAATCTTGTCAGTCTCCTCTGACTTCTCTAATCAGCAAGATGATTTATAACCCAAAGGTGAAGTACGCTGCATTTGTATTTATTGCACAACTGGAGACACAATAGGGCTGAAAAGCACTGAGCACACTTTTAAACTTTTCATACATTTCTATAATGATACTAACGCCTGACTTATTTTTCATCCTATATTTTCTTAGAAATTGACTCACTCCTCCTCCTCATTCGTGTTGGTTACCAGAACTTGCGTCACACACCACCCATGACACCCATTAACACTAAAAATCATGTCACTTCCTACTAATGTGAAATCAGAGTTGACTCATCTCATGTCCTGACCTTAACCTGACGAGGCGCCGCCTCCCATTCACTTACCGAGCTGTCCTATGAGGTTAAGCAGCACAAAGCACGTAGCCAGGAAGTAGCCACAGCTCCAGGTAGCCTCGATGTAGTCTCTCTGCTCATTCCACTGGAACCACATGCGGATGCCATCTTCCAGGAAGGTGCTGATGAGACACAGACGCGCCAGGTGGGGCAGGTACTGTTTGGTTACCCGCAAGAACTGGACAACAGAGGGAGAGAAGAGGATAAATGATTGACGAGACAAAAAGGATCAGCTGAAGTGCAAAGAAAAACAATCAAAGGATGTGGTTTCTGAGGTGCCGCTTAACTTTCTCACAACACCCAAACTGCAGAACAATATTACTGGATCAACATGCTGTAACAGGTCATATAACCACATTTCAACAAAAGAACCTTAAAAACTCAGTAATATTCTGATCTGCTGCAACTCAGATCTCAGAGCCAAAACAATGAAAGAAAAGAAGGAACTGTGACTGATACTGATTATTATTTACATTGCCAATTACAGGGAGACGAATTAACCCAGTAGTCATTTAAATGCAATTGTCACGCTAAGTGAGTGTTGAAACAGTAGTCATTTAAAGCAGAATTGCTGCCTTGGAGAGACTTTGCTTGAAAGGAAATCCCAAAGAAGTCCCATTGTCAAATAGCACAGATCCTGTTGTACAGCAGGAGAAAGAACGCACCAACACCTGAGGCTATGGCAGTTTTCACTTTCCTCTAATAAGCAAATACAATGAATAAAGAACAAAATGTACTAAGTTTTGGTTGCTTTTTGGTCTGTTTTCTTTTTATCTTTTACCCATTTTAGATTAGCCGGGTTTTACATAGCTGCCATTTAAACATTAATGCTGATTATTCATTATTTATTTATACTGTTACCAATCCAATACTTATCAATACTCTGTGCAAAAATAAAGACATGTCATTTAGTTAGTACAGCAAGCCCACACTTTTGAGCACTTTGCTCTCAGGTGTTTATGTAATGTAACATAAATACTGATAGCAGTATCATTTGTCCAGGAAGTTAATGATATTTTGTTACTGACCAGCCGCGAACCAATACCAGTTTAGTACTGGTTCACAATAGCAGCTAACAATTTGTTTGGCCAATAAAATGAAAATAGTGAAAAATCTAAATCAGTGTTTCCCAAAGACAAAGATTACATCCTCCAATGTCTCATTTTGTCCACATCCTAAAGATATGTCATAGACAACTAAAAATAAACATTTTTTTCTTAAAAAATTACTCAAACTGATCAAAATAGTTGGCAATCAATAATAGTTCACTAATTGATTACTTGTTGCAGCTTTAATACCCATCTCTACAGTAGCTTTACTCTATAAAATATTTAAAAATCATTAAGTAACAGCTACAAAGATATACTAATTGAGCTGGACAGAAAATTGTAATTGATTTCAAAAGTGTAATAAGGCAAAACGTGCAGGATGGAAGTTTGTTTTGGTCCACAAAACTCAAGACTATAAC
This sequence comes from Lutjanus campechanus, assembly GCA_027495735.1. Classification (NCBI taxonomy): domain Eukaryota; kingdom Metazoa; phylum Chordata; class Actinopteri; order Lutjaniformes; family Lutjanidae; genus Lutjanus; species Lutjanus campechanus. Next base: position 12,503 of record JAJHUR010101674.1, on the reverse strand, counting down.
AACACTGTGCCTCCTTATTAAAACCCCAAATATCTTGCTGTATTATTTCAAATTTAAATATAATGAATGTTTAAACAAGAAAAAAGAAACTGGCCTAATCTCAAACAAAGTTCATGAAAAGATCCTCAGATACTACAGAGGGACACAGTAGAGGAGCAGTGACCTGCCCCTTACCCCGCCTACTCAGCAGTCCACATCAGCACTGTCAGACCTCGGCAGCCTATCAGCATTCACCAACTCCCACTACGACTGCTATGTGGGGCATGAATGGACGGACTGTGAGCCAATCCGAACAAGCCCGAGGTTGCTGCAACAGCCTCGAAATAGACCATTTTGTGGAGTAACATGTAAGTAACGTGTTAGCTCAAGTCAAGACCCCTTAAGTGAGGGATGTGCTCTTAAAATGAGCTTAGCAGAGTTTCTTACAAAGCAAATAAAGCATTTCAAGACATTCAGGTTCTCTTTTCTTACAGCAGTACTTGTGATAGGAATGCATGAATCAATCAGTTGCAATTAGATCAGAGAACTAGCACAGTTTTGGCATGTGGGGGTTTAATTCAGTCAACACAGCTGCCACAAATACACACAAAACCGACTTTGTGACTTGATGTTTGAACTGTCAGTACTCCTCCAAGGAAGACAGCTAACATTTTAAGTCTGGCCTGTCCTGCAAAAACACAAGGCCATGAATCCAGCATGCATGCTATGAACCAGATGGCAATAACTTGTCTAAGAACAGAAAGTACAGGAGGACACAGACCTCAAATCTCTGGGGGGGCTTTTCCCTATGTCTACATAGTAAAAATGGGTCACAGGCTGAACTGAAATCTGATCTTAACATCTCAGCTCACCTCTTCTAGATCACTGCACTGCCTGTATAGTGAAAATCCCTCCGAAAGACATAAATAACTACAGAAAGGCAGCTATGGAATGTGTAATAAAGTGAAAGTTCACACTGGGGCTGCACAATGTAGGAAAAATACCATATTACAATTGTTTTGACAAAGTGCAATTGTGATGTAATTTCGATGAGAGGGGGAATTTGTGTGTCACAATTTCCATTTTCACTAAAAATGCCTATTAAAACCATGATGATGTGACACTTGTTGGGGTACGTACCAAACAAACATCTTGAAAACAAGATTTGTAGGTCAGGATGTTCCTGCAGCACTACAGTACTTATGTATAATGCTGTTTTGTCAAACATTTCTCCAAAAAAAAATAAAAACACTGTACTTGGCCACATTGTTGGCCTAGTTCACATCCAGGTTTTGAGCTCTGTGGTAGTGCAACTATGTCAAAACCATTTGCTATTTAGAAACAGCAAATGCCTCCCTAACTTAGACCAACTAGTGTCAAGCAATTACGCTGCTAGAACACAATATGACTAATAATAAGTGTTAGCCAGTAACTTAGGGATAAGCTAGTTAAGTGATTTCACAATGCTGGCTGGCTGGCACTGTCTGGCTTGGCTGACACTGACTCAGCTGTGATATGTGACTACTATACTTTTAATAAACCAAGCTAAGCTAACTAATTAGCTGGTATACCAAGGTAGCTATCCACAGGTATACCTGTTAATAGTGTTGCTGAGATTGGTGGTTGCCAAACAGATGTCAGTGTGAATTAATAATGCCATCTAATCCATCTGGATACACATGACAGGGGCAGACACCTCAACCATTTCTCGTGTAAATTAAAATCACGAGTAAAATTAGCTGTAGTGCTGAACCTCGGGTTAAGCTAACGTAATGTGTACGTGTAGAAACATTAATTAAAGGCGTCACAATAATGGAGGAAACACTCACGAGCCAACCGTTACTTCATTCTCAGTGAAACTAGTTAGCAGCTAGCATGCTAACAGCACAGCTAGCTAACGTTAACAACTGCCGTGCTCAAATTGAAGTTACCTACCTGGTCTGCCACGTCTTCGGCTGTGTTCATGAGATCCTCCTGCCCCATATTTCTGTAATATTACGGTTAATAATAATTAAGGCGAAGCGCAACACAGTTTCGATGTGTTGATTTTTTTTTTTATCCCGCAGGCTGCGCTCGTACTGTTCCTCCCCCTGTTAACGTTATTTACTTGAAGATTTCCCGTTCGCCAGGACGAAGCAGAGGAAAGGCCGCCTCTCCGCCCCACAATGCCCCGCGATTTGACGAGCGAGACAGAGCCCCCCTACATGGTACTGCAACCGCTGTATGCCACGTATACTGAACCGTGCAGGGGCTTGACACCGCTACTCAGCGTTGTTTACCGATTTTACACATGTAAACAAGCACAAGTTTACACCTTACACCCGTACTGAGGTGCTTTTTTTTACCGCAAACTGTGAGGTATGTTAAAGTTTAACACTTTAAACACCGAACACTCTCATGTAACTAGTGCAGCTTTTACAGATGCTTACACTGTTGTGACAGATGTACAATATTTTGTTTAATAATTGGTTTTATTATTCGGTCTGTTGATCTATTATTGAGTTGAGGAACTATTTATTTAAATTAAACTAGTATTCCCCGGTAAATACTGAAAGTACATTCAATTTATACTCATTTTGATCATTATAATCTGAATACACAATTGATACTCAAATGAATGAATGAAAAAAGAAATGCAGGAGCTGTAAGATAAACCCATGTAGTGTCATGTAGCCTACATATCTGTGACATAGCCTACTTTTTTTTGTTTTTGTTCACTTTAGGCCAGGATACTCAGCTTACTTTGCCCAGGGGCCACTTTTGCAAAATGACACATGGACAGGATCCAGCTGATAAACAAACATGATTAATACAATTATTGAGCAGATAAAATTAATTCGTATTAAAAGGTATATAACTCATCTTTCTTTTAAAATCTTTAAAAAAAACTGACTTAACTAAATTAACTTAAGTTAACTTAACTGTATTTACTAACTGCAACTGCTTTACAGTTGTCAATGCTTTCATAACATTTAAAATTTTATATATCATTAGACAGATGGAAACTCATGCAACCACTGAAATGTTAAAATAATTCAGAAACATAAACCATAAACATGAACTACTACCAGGGACATAAGGAATAGCATATTTCAGCTAATTTAATATGTAATACACATTTATGACATCAGAATTTTCCTAATTTCTGCATATTTTTTGCTCCTCTTCAGCTAATTCTTGTCAACAATGGAAGTGAATGGTGACCAGTTTTCGAACATAAAAAACAACTGGAAAAAAAATGCTGGTCCAGCATAATCCAAGTCTCCTAAAGCCCTGACATGCTGTTTGCACACCGTCACACCACACACAAACACACACACACACACAGCTCAGACAGTGTGCACGTGAACATGGCTCCAAGCTAAGGATGTATAGTTCAAGCTAAAAACATGGCGTAAATAACATTTTTTTTTGGTAAAACTTGGCATGTCGGGGCTTTAGGAGACTTTGATTACACCAGACAAGCAGTATGGAGGCATTTTATGTTTTTATTCTGTTGTTTTTTTACGTTTGAAAACTAGTCACCATTCACTTAAATTGTTTGGGAGATTCTGCAATGCTGTGAAACTCCACTATCCCAGTTCTTCTTGTCATGAATCATATAAAGGCTCTGAAACTCTACTAGAGGACTGAGCAAAAACATTTCCCATCAAATCCCAGGAATCTGGTGGATGTGAAGACCACAGTATATACTTCATATAATTTTCAGACTCATGAAATCTTTTCAATAACCCGTCGTGCCCTGTGGAACAAGCCATTATCATCCCGCTTTTATTTGTCATCCGTATGTCTACAAAGGTCGAATCACTTCATCAGTTTCAGCATTAATCTATCTTGAATATTTGCCTTGAGCAAACTGTTATTACTGCTTCTTATTTACACACAGCTGTCCTCTGGGGCTTGTTTATGTAATCCTGTGTGTTTATGACAGACCACAAGCAGCAGGTCAGCCACACCTTTCTTTAAAAAGACATTACAGATGTTTTCGGCCTAAGAAGCAAACACGACCCCTCTGTCAGCTCACTCCATGCCTCCCAACTCCCGCAGCCTCTTCTCCCAAACATGGCTGCATATGCAACCTGCAGGGACACATTATACTGATACTTCCAACAGATAAAATGTATTGTTATTATCACTATTATGAGTGTGCAGAGCTACATGAAGCGAAATGGGATGGAG
>JAJHUR010101666.1:1814-19752 GCA_027495735.1 Lutjanus campechanus | reverse complement strand
TCACAGACCACTGTTTTGGATATTTTGTCTACTGTGTGTATCTTTTGCATCAGATTTGCTCGAATAAAGGATCTGTTGGCGTGTTCATTGCTTTAAATGGTCAAACTTCTTATTATACTGTATAGCACCAGAGGATTTAGGGATATAGAGGCTTACAGAGGTGAGGCACTTGTTGGAGGGAAGAACAAAGCGAACATGAGGAATTCTTGGGGTGAAACAGGGCAGAATTAATTCAAATCAACAAGTGTTAAAGTTGGACACGTTCAGTGAAGACAAGGAGATCTGGCCACAGCTCCTTACATACAAAATTTTGATTTTCAAAGTATACAGAATTTTTATTTTGTGCATTTTAGGGACATAGCAAGCAAAAGTCAAATTAAATATGTTTCAAAGCCATATACTTTGAAAATATGCGAAATCCCTGTGTGAAACAGCCAGTTATAGTCTGACTCAGCTAGTGTCCATGAGGAACTGAAACTTTCTACTTCCCCCTCCAGAACAAGTGGACAGGACACTTCATTTGTCCCAACATTCATCTATCAGACAGGATTCGGGTTCAGCCTAAACCACGATGTCAAATATCTGCCCAGCCGAACTGTCCAAGAGCAAATCCCTGAAAATCCCACACCACCTGCAGGGCTGCTGCTCTGTGACTGTCTGTGACCTCTGACCTCCACCTGGAGAGTGGGAAATGAATGTCCTCACTGTGACATTAATTTGATGAAACAATGGACAAACTGTATTGCATCCAATTTGGATTAAATCTCACCAGTTAAATATATTCTTGTGGAATGATGGTATAATAATATGAAATGTTATCTGACTGTACTTCATCTGCACCAGTCAGTTCAGTTATCATTAGTTATTACATTAATTCATCGTTTAAATGCAGCGCCTGAAGAAAAATGGTATAAATGTAACTATATATATGGATACTTTTAATATTTCATCAACTAAAATGTGCGTCATAGCCTAATTTTGCTGGTGGCTGTAGTCCTGAGTCTCACCAGGCTTCACATCCAAAAAACAGTAAAATAGAGAATTTAACAGTTTTGGCTCCAGATAATTTTAAGTTTTTCTTTTTTGACCAAAAATGGCTCTTTTGATAGTAAATGTTGCAGACTAGCGCTATAGGCGAAATGAAAAATATGTATTTTCGATTTGGGAGGTAAACTGCCCCTTTAACCATAATAATACATTATGATTTATTTGCAGGGGTGGAAGTAACTATACTCAAATTACTGTAATTAAGTAGCTTTGGGGGTAGATTTTCAAGTCTGCACTTTTACTCATACTTAAGTGCATTACAAGATTTAATCTACTCAGTTACTTTTCAAATCATAGTTGAGTACTGAGTACAATTTGACTTAATAGCCAAACATTTTCATCTGCATTTCAGTAGCCAGTCAGGTGATCTGATCGCAAACGGGCCAATGAAGACGATCATAGACAAACTAAACACAAAACAAAATGCTGCAGGAGCACACATTTTGAGTAAGGATGTTATTGATTAAACATTAATCGATTAAAAGATTAAATGTATTCATGGACAAGGCAGTAATTGCCCCTCTTTTGACACTGTTTTGTCTGTCAGAGTCATTTGCTGAATGAGGAAATTTAAACTTAGACTTAAAATGAGAGAAAAAAAAAAATCACAATAAACTTTTCAACCGTTGGCTAAGGAAAACCTTAGTTTGGAGAGGCGACTGGCATCAAAAAAGTAACCAATACTCTGAGTAGTTTTTGCGAAAAATACTTTTACTTAAGCATATTTCTAACACCAGTACTTTTACTTGTAATCGAGTATTATTTTTAGCAACAGTACCACTGTTTATTTATTTGTGGAGTAGCCTATATGCCTACTTTGTGTTCATATATGATTTTGCAAAGTAACAAGTAAACAAAGGCATTAAATTATTGTAGTGGAGAAAAAGCACGATGTTTACCTTTGTCATATTGTTAAGCAGAAGTAGGCATAAAGCAGCAGAAAATGCAAATACTCAGTAGCCTTTAAATAAAATAATTTTGAGAGATGCTTAATTTTTAGTAATTCAGTTTTTTTCTTTCCTTAATTGAGGTCTACATTTGAGACATACATTCCCTAACCCTGATAAATCTGTAATGATTAACTTTATTAATTATCCTCATCATATGTCCTCCTGCGTTGTGATCACGTGCGGCGTCGATCAGCGCCGCAGGGTCACGTGGTGTGTTCGGCTCCATACAGCAGCAGCAGCAGCAGCAGAGAGTCGACAAACTGCCACCGGGACTGTAGGTGAGACTGCCTGCGGTGAGCCTCTACTCCAGCAGGTAGGATGATTTCTACACACATTTTCCTCTATACCCCCATTCAAGACTGTAGAAAAATAAAATGAGACACGGGGTTATTATCGCTCCTCTCGGCTGTAAAAACAACAAACACCGGTAGCGGAGTCCTTGAAACCTGCCTGAGGAGTCATTTATCGGCTCGCAACTTAACGTTAAGTCCTGTTTGTTAGTGAACATCGCTTTTGAAGAGCTGTAACGCAAATATATGTATAAAAACCTACTGTACGAAACGTTGTTCCTGGTTATAAATCTCTAGTCATTCTCCTAAATGTCTGCTATGTCAAATTAAACCTTCCAGCGGGTGTCCCTGAACGCCTCATACTGTAGGTTTTATGGCGAAAATACTTTCACATCATCTACAGGTGCTCGTATTATCATCATCATTAATATTATGAGGTAGATAAGTTTTTGATGATATGGTTTCAACATTCAGTGGCTGATTGTTTGCAGGTTTCATTATCTAATTGTGTTAAAAATAGATATAAGGATTTTAATTTGTGATATAGCCTATATCAGCGTATGTAGGGGAGACCGGGGGTAAATGTAACGGTGGGCTATCGTAACACACTCAGTCCCTCCAATCAGAAACAGGAAAGAGTGATGACACTCTGCACATGCTCAGTAGGATTTTCTCTCTCTGCCAGTGGAACAGGAGCAGGCTCGTTTTGATTTTTGGTTGATTTTATTAAAGTTATTTTATAAATACGCAGTATTTTTCATCTGCCGTCTAAAGTTTACATGACTGCAAATTCAAACTTGCATAAAGTTTATGTTTACATCATTGGTTAAAAATTAATATGAACAAACTATGCTAATATAAGTGTTGCTAGCGAGCATACAAGATTTTGTCATGGCTGCAAGAGCCACATGGCTCAATGTAAATCTATCTGTGTTGACATATTTTTCTGTTGAATGAACATATAAATTAACATTTTTTTTAACTAAACTTAAATTTTAAATTACTTTTTACCCAATTCAAATAATTAAAATCTACCATATACAAAAAAAAAAAAATGGAAGTAGCATTGTTCGATATTAGAGGTGTCTCTTTATTTCAGATACAGTGGGTTAATATGACATTTTTTTCAGTGTTACACTTGCCCCACCAAGGGGGTAATTGACCCCACCCTTTTTCGCTCTGTGCTCCAATAGCAGTTGAGCAAACTTGGTGCCTCGGTTAGCTTTCCCGTCGTCTTGTAAAAGCCAAATATGGGGTCACATCTTAAGTGAGCTAATATTAGCAAAATGCTGGCTAACTAACTAACTAGCTAGCTTATGTTAGCAAAACACTAGGTAACCAGCTAGCTAATGATTGACTTAGGTTAGCAAGCTAGTTAGGTAGCGTTTTGCTAACATTAGCTAACTTGAAATGTGAATACATGTCGCTTTTATAGTTTCCCTAACAAAATTTATTTTCAGTATAGCCTAGCACATAGCATATCTAAGAACAGGAAAGGAGATAATTGACTGAAGTACCGAGCCTGTCCAACTGTCATTGGAGCAAATAGCAAAATGGAGTGGGACTTAGGACCCTCTGACTTCTATTATTGAATTTAATATTTTAATCTTGTCATTAAAAATGTTGCCCCCAGTCTCCTCTATTATATCTCAATTGTGATATGAGAGTTTACTGAGATTTAGGCTGTTGTAGGACTGTATTTCTTGCTGTCCTTTTCTTCTTAAAGTCTGCAGTGTAGCTGAATTACAAGTGAATATGGAGATTTTCAAATAAAAAACATATTTCTTTTTGCCAGAAATCACTTCACCCACACATAGCAGATGTTTGAAAGTACCAAAATATTGTTGCATTTAGTGGTGAAATAATTAGTTGATGAACCGACTTGTTATTTTTCAGGCTAAAATCCAGAATAAATCTGGTTCCAGCTCTTCAAATGTAAGGATTTGCTGCTCTTCTCTGTTTTATATAACTGTATATTCTATTACGTTGGGTTTTGGACTGATTCATTGATAAATCGAAAAATAGCAGACTGATCAATGGAGTGAAAAATAGTTGTAAGGTTGCATAATCGACATACAGTTAGCTGAGTCAAAAACATTGTGTTGTTTTGGTGGTTGAAGTGAAAACCTGCAGACTCAGTGACACAGCCTTGGCCAAAACAACCACTGGCTGACGCAGAATCACGTTGGACACTTGGACGTAGTGAGCGGGACAAACGTGCAGAGACAGGGAAAGCTAGATTTACACTAATCTTGTAAACAGGATTAACACCTCTTAAGATCCCCTCTCATCAGAGTGTCATGGATGAGGACTGGTTGTGCTGGATTTGTATCATTAAGTACTGGGGACATTTAGTTATGTAGCACAAAAAGGACCTAAAAAATCAAAGCTGTAGGAGTTTGGTCGACTTTATTCTAATTATATATTGTATCCAAGGGGACGACCAGATTATTGTCTTAATATGAGGCTGTAAAGCTTTACAGTCATTATAATTTGATTCCTGTAAATGAGGAGGAAGTGCAGCCACATGTTGTTTAGAAATAGAAGAATACTTTCAGTTTCCAAATGTCTGTTTCTTCCTTTTGTTTCATCTTGACCTTGAAAACAGTAGTTGACAAAACAATCTCAGCTCAAGATCTGCTTCCTCACCACCAGTCTACAGCTGGACTTTGCTTAAGCTGCGTTTTCCGTGCATGTTATGGCTCCACTCGACTCAACTCCTTTTTTGGTTTTCTGTTGTGGATAGTAGCTTGTACCTGGTACTTTTTTTGCGGTCACCTTGGTCAAGGTTCCAAGCGAGCTGAGCTGATACTAAAAGGTGACATGAAAACACTGCAAACCACTGATTGGTCAGAGTAGTGGCGAGTGAGCAGCAAATTATTAGACCAAATGATTAGGCCTAATCTATTAATCAGAAGATGAATTGAGAGATTAAATAATCATGGAAATTATTGTTAGTTGCAGCTAACTGGGAACTGTAGAGTGATTTTGAATAAATTATTTTGAAAAAATATCAAATTCTGATTATTTTGACTGATATTGTGGTTGCATGATTTGCAATATTCTTCAGTCATAGTTTTGCCTCCAAAATGTAGTGGAGGAGAAGTATAAAGTAGCAGAAAAGGGTTATTCTAAATTTTGACACTAAGATTTTAGTTTTTACTGCAAAATCACTCCAAATATCAGTTATTGTCTCCTTTATTACTAATAATTGTGTCTGTCCTGGAAAAAAAAGTTGAGATTTTTTTGTCTGTACATGAATACTGTTATTCATCAGGGAACAAACTCTGATTTAACTCTTAATTTCAGCATGTTTCAAGCCCACACACTTTAGCAGACTGTGCAGAACATCATCATGCCGCTACATCTTTATTCAGGCTTGAAGTGCCGTGGCAGAGGGTCTATAGGAAGCGCTGTGGGAGTTGACGCTCTTGCTAAATTTGGTGTGGTGTGTAGTTCATGCAGACAGTGTGCAGTCAGCTCGCTAGAGAGTTCTGGGTGTGCAGCGTAACTATCATGGCTGATGGCTCTCATCTAGTCACTTCTGCTTTGTCCATTAAATGAGCTTTGCACTTTCTCTCTACAGTGTTCTGTGGTTCACTGGGAGAAGAGCCACATTACAGGAACACAGTGTACACAGAGTGGTACTACTATCAACTGGTGTCACGGTACACTGGATGCCTGCGTAGGTTCTGTTACCCTGTTAGTTATGTTAGATATCAGTTTGTTGCAAACAGCATGGCTGTGGGGATGGGGATGTTGATCTGTCAGTCCACTACTTTGGTCGAGATTAAAATATCTCAGCAACTATTGGATGGATTGACACGTAGCTCTGACATTCAAGGTCCCCAAAAGATGACGCCCACTGACTGTGGTGTTCCCCTGAACCTTTCCTGCAGCGCCAACAGCAGGTTAAAGTTTTCATTTTACTGCATCCAGTGAAATATCCCAACACCTACTTGATGGATTGGTTCAAAATCTTGTTCAGAAATTCATGCTTCCATGTTGATCATAACTTTGGTATGCATATATTAGGGCTGCACAATTAATTGAGATGTAATAAAAATCACAAAAAGACTTTCTGCAATATTCAAATTGCAGGAGGTGCAATATTTGTTAAAGGCAGAATGTGTTAAAAAACTTTAAAATTAATGTCATGAGGCAGAGATGTCCTGTACTACACATCAGATTCTATAGACTTAAAATAACATCTTCATTTGGTAGAGATTCCTGCAAAAATCATACCGTAATCATTATTAAAAAAAATTTAAATAAAAAAAAAAAAGTAAAAATAATGATGTAAAAATGTCATTACCTCAAAATTCAGCTTATTATTAAGTAAGCAGCCCACAGCCCCATGGTGGTGGGACCTGTTTTTTATGCGCATGGGTTTTGAGACTAATTAAATGCAGTAGAGGCGTTCCACTTTCTCATTCTTTATCATGGTCTTTTGCCTCTTTTGGTGCAGCTGATGCAGCGTATCTTTCCTGTCTTATTATCTAATGATAGTAGCTTTGAAGCATTTGAGTCAGCCCTAGCTTTGAGTGAAATGTCCTGGCAATAGGGCTGCACATTTAATCACAATATTATCGAAATTGCAATACAGCCAAGTGCAATATCCAAATTGCAGAACCAGAACCACATCACAGATTTTTGAAAAAGAAAAAATGTGGGAGAAAACAGCATTACAATGAAGCACCGTAGTGCTGCAGAGATGCAAGAAAACAAATGTCTCATCGTCACAGTTTTAATAGGGTTTATTTCAGTAAGAATTAAAATCGTAATGCAAAAATTATCATTCCCACTAATCGTTTCACTTGGATGTATTGACTGTTCCCTCAGGGTGACTCGCAATAATGTCGTCATTAGATTCCCATCAGCCTCAGCTGTACTTTGTTTAATGCTAATTGTAGTTGTTGCAAATGCTAACATGCATGCTAATGGCCTGAGCTAAGTTGATGAACCTGGTAAACATTTTATCTGAGAAACATTAGCTTGTTAATGTTGTCATTGTGAGCTCTTTGGCCTCTAGCCAAAGCAGATGCTACCCTGGCTGTAGGAATAAGGTACAGACATCATGAGCTCCAGAGGATGAATCCTAATCACTTTGGTGACCCACAGACTTTTCATGTAGCTCCACCAACTGTTTAAATTTAGTCCATGACCGAATTTCTGTCGGCTTCAGCTAAGGTTAATGCTAGCGTACTATACCATTCTTAAAGGCATCAGCATGCCAGTATGGTCGGCTTGTGATGCAGCTCTTGATGTGCCTTTGTCATTGTTTTTCACACTGCAGACTAAATGATTCATCTATTAGTCAAACAAATAATTGTCTCTCTGCGGAGACTTTTCAAGCTCAGGTTTGTGGTGACGTGGGACCGGTGCGAAGAGAGGTTACGTAAGCGTTTTATGGTTCAGGCTGGGGGTTATTTTCCCTCAGAGTTTGTGCTCATTCGGAGGGGTTAGGCAGGTCTCAGGAGCTGTGGTGCATGGCACAGACCAGGAGCAGGTTGGCTGAGGAGGCCTTAGCTCAGCTCAGTCCTGTTGGAGTGACATGGAGCTCGCAAGCAGGTTTCCTTTTGAGCAGCAGGACCGGCGGCTGCACCTGAAGTCCCCGTGGACTCTGGTGAGTTGGGGTGCTGGTTAATCTTCAATTTGAATATGCAGAGTAGTGACGTGAAACCTTTTCAGCATTTTATTTGGAAAGTGCAGTGCTGTGAATCTCTCTACTCTGGTAAACTTGACTTCATCCTAACCCCAGTTCTTCTAACTTTAATCTTGACCTGATTTTTAATCCCAAGTCTATTTAGTTTGTTTGTTTGCTTTTGTAAATTTTGGTCTTTTTTGCCTTCATTAGGACATAAGAGCCTAAGGTAAGGGATGATATGCAGCAAAGGGCCACATGTAGGAAGTGAAACCATGACAGTGCTGAGGACTCAGCCTCAGTAAATGGGGTACAAGCTCTACCAAGTGAGCTACTGGGTTGCCCTGACACAAGTCTGCTTCTTATCCTAACCTAAACTTAACACCTGTCTTTCTCCTGGAGGTGGCTGATAATTAAATAATAGAATGAGTAATCACATGGATAAATCACAGTAAATACAATTGTTTTGTGATGCTATAAATTTGATTGACAAGAGGCAAATGTTGTTTTTTAGGCTAATAAAGTGAATTAAATACTTAGGCTAATTAAATACTGTTTCGGTGCTGTGTTCAAAAAAATGATCAGGAACCAATAATGGAAATAGTGAAGAATCAGACCTATATGCAGAATCGATAATGGCAATGTTATCTAAATTAAATCTTAGCAATTTCTATCCCTTAACAGAATAACAAGATGTCTGTTTTAATTTCATATGTAGACAATTCTAAATCATTTCATCTTATTTATCACCACATAGGTCCGTAGTACTTTCTTTTTTTTTGTTGTTGATTATTTTCTTGATAAATCGATTAGTTGTTTTCTCTATAAAATGTCAGAAAATGGTAAAAAATGTTGATCAGTGTTTCTCAAAGCTCAATATCTTGATGTCATCAGTTTACTGTAAAGAAATCAGAGCATATTCACATTAAAAGGCTGAAATCAGAGAATTTGAACTTTTCCCCCTCAAATAATGACTCAAACAGATTAATCGATCATCAAATTAGCTGGTGATTAATTTAATGATGAATGTCATGAGGCAGAGATGCCTAAAAATCAGATTCAACAGACTTCAGAAAAAAAATCTTCATTTGCTGCAGATTCCTGCAAAAAATACACCATAGTCATTTTAACATGTTTTTCAGTCCAAGTAAGAATAAAAATGTAAAAGTTATCAATACCTCTAATATCACAAATCATTCTGCAATTGCAATATCAGTCAAAATAATCGCAGTTAGATATTTTTCTCAAAATCTTCATAGCTATTTTATCTCAGTTATTCCCTCTTGCACCAGCTAAGTGCATTTTAGGTCAGTGGGTGCAGTGGCTGCCAGTCTTAACGGTCTGAATGGTTTCAAAGTCCATCCAGCTCTGATTTAGTCAGTGTGAACTATTGTCCTGAATACTGAAACTCACTGTTGTTTGATATTATCAGTGAACTCAGTAGCAGTGTGTATGAAAGTGTGATGGTGTTGTGTAGCTGACACAATGGTGAACATGAGTTACACCCCTCATCCCCCTAGCACCAACTTGGGTGTCGTAACAGACCTTTATTTACTTTGGCCATATTTCTAGATGGTGTGTTTTCATGAGAAAGTGTTTTTGAATGAGTGAGGGAGTTTCTAGAAAGGGGAGCGTTAATAAAAGGAGGATATTAGCTCATCTTCATGACAGAATGAGGTCCTGCTTTCATCTCTTGATATGTGATGTGCTTGGTGCCTCCACTTTTCTCAATATTTGTTGATGCGTCAACTGAGCATCTGTCAACTGGTTTCAATAGAACAGACACTGTTACGGACAGTAAATACTGTAGCTTTATATCATCAGACGTGTTTTTCTCTTTTCTCTGTTAGCTGAATGTTACTAGTGCTGCTTTAGACTGAATGGTAGCTAAAGATTTTTTTGACAAAGGTTTAATAGCCAAACCAAAGTTGCCTCACCCATGTTTTTCATAGTTAAGGCAGGGTGGGAAATTAGCTCCGGCCACCATCCACCATAGATTTCAGACAACAAAACAATGATTCACTATTGAGTGGCTTTTATTGAGTGAATTTGAACATTAATCTGTCAGTGGCAAGTAGATGTTCACACTGTAAAAAGTTAATTCCCTACCCTGGTTAAGGACAACGTGTATTGTGAAGAATGAACAGAAACAAGACAGGTTTGCTTGTAAAAGATGCCTTTTGTTCATCCTTCTAATTTAATCGCAAAACACTTAAAGGATTCCCCTAAAGTCGCATAACAGTGTAGGTCAGAGAGTTAGAAAATCAGTTTGCTCTTAACCTTTTAAACTATTCCATTTATGTATGAACTCTCACCTCTTTACCCGTATAGACATACTGTACCTAAACATGTTATCTGTCATGATTTACCTGTTTTCTGAGTCGACCAAATAGCTATGATGAGCAGATATGACAGAACACTTCCTGTACTGTAGTTTGTACACCTACGTTAAAGGATCTGTCAGAATCTAAACTTCATCATAATCCTTCATCCACTAACACTGACAGTTGTTGTTATAAGTGTCTGACAATAATATGGAAATGTTTGTTGTTTAATACATTTTTAATCAGTTAAATTCTTAATTCTTCTTGTGGGAGCAAGAAAGATGAATCCAGGTGTTTTGGTGAGATTTATTTTGTGTGTTTGTTGAGTTTGAATGAAGGTGACTATAAAATTAGTGTTTCTGCAAAGGGCATCTGGTCAGTTTGGCAAGAACATCACAGCAGCTGTTTGTAGTTAAACAGCACACATCTTAATCTTTAAAAAAGGTCTGTCTCTGTTTCCCCTGCGAGGCAGCCGGAATCGCAAATCCATCTCACCAGGCTTCAAAGTATCCGTTACCAAAAGTGTTGCAGGCAATCAGTGTCCTGGCAGGGACTACCGGCGTGGTTTTGGGTGTGGCTCCTGAAGAGTTTAGCATAGATACTGCAATAGCATCAGTTATATCAGAACTGGAGAGTATTTCTTTATTGAAAAGCGGCACTGAGGGCTTTTCTCAACGGAGAAGATGTTTTGGCCCTTCTCTCGACTTGCAAGAGTTTGATCTGATTGGTTGAAGTTGGCCCACGTTAGGCGTGATAGACGGATGGTTCGACCAATTTTTTTTTAAAGTGCCTGCCCTTTTCCAAACAGTTTCCAAGGTTTGACCTCCCAGATGGTTCTGTGCAACAAATTATCTGGCGTGTCAGGTTATATCTCTGTAGTGATCCTTTCCATAATGTCAGACACGTAGAAAAACAGTCTCTTTTGTTGGACGAACTCTTTGCACAGTTTTGGTTCTGCTGGCTGCGGTGTTCTCCCTCAATGCTGGACCAGTTTCAACAATTGTTGTCCCCATTAGCCGCTTGAAAAATACATGAGTGATGGTAACTTGCAGCTCATATACTCACTGTTTCCTTTGTTAAGAGGAGAGCACAGAGTCCTAGTACATTATGGATTGGAGTAATGTTTGAGAAGCATTGTGTATAATGCAGGCTAATACTCTGAACTTTGATCTCTATTTAACACTTAAGATCTGCTTTGTTTCTGCGTGACACTGTTTCATGTACTGCAGAATTCTTGCCAGGTTGGAGACCAGTTGAAGGTGACTTCAGTGCCTTTAAAGTCAAACTTTGTCATTGTCTTTTCACATCCTGTGTAGGAGATCAGCACCGTGTTATCATAACAAAGAAGCCTTGTGCAGAACTTAACCTGGCAGTCACAGGGTCAGTTTGGGTCGATGTGTCGCTGATGCAGTCCTGGATTAAATTTACCCAGTAACCATGGAGAGAAAACCTTTTGTTTACCAATCAAACCAAAGTCAAGGAGGTCTTTTAGCCAGTGTTATTTATTTATATTTCTGAACTAAAACTAGGGTAACGGTTTGACAGATGGTTGATATTAAAAACCTGCATATGATAATTAAACCTGCAAATGACATATTATTAACAATCAGTGACAAAAGAGCAGGAGTATCTGTCTCTGTTTACCCAAATTGGGTCAATTTGACCCAGGGATTTTACAGTGTGTTCCTTGGCGAGATAGAAACACACGCTGTCCCTTCTGCTCTGGTCTGCAGCAGCCTGGTTGCTGCATTCGAGGGCCTGATTAAGTCTTGATCAGCTCTGGACTCTTTTGAGGAAAATGGGACAGAGCCGCTGTGTTTAGGGACCGCCTTGCATCTCCTCTGCAGACTATTCTGAACAACAGGAGCCTCACTGCCGGGACACTGTCCTAGTAAAAGAAAGTAGCGTGTGGTTTCATTCTGTTAGTAATTCAGGTGTGTTGAACTTGCGGCAGAATGCTGCTGTTGCATAATATGCTAATGATTGCTGGGTGTTTTTGCTGACAGGTGGACACCATGAACTACGTGGGGCAGCTGGCGGGCCAGGTGCTGGTGACAGTAAAGGAGCTGTATAAGGGGATCAATCAAGCCACTCTGTCAGGCTGCATAGACGTGATTGTGGTGCGACAGCCTGATGGGACGTTCCAGTGCTCCCCTTTCCACGTCCGCTTTGGAAAACTGGGAGTGCTGCGCTCCAGAGAGAAAGTGGTGAGTGCCAGCATTGCTCAAAGGAAACAGATAATCAGACTTCTGAAAAATTTGTTAGCATTTTTGGAGGCTTTTTTTGAGGGTTCAAAAAATTAACTGTTATATAATATAAATAAATATATAGATGACGTCTTCTTCTCACAAGTTATTTATTTATTTAAGCTAGTTTCGTTTCCTTGGAGTGTAGCTGGTTCCCAAGACGCTGGCATTATTCAGTGAACTGCCGGGGCTCTCTAGTTCTGCAGGGTGATAATATTGCCAGAATCGCTTACTGCACCAACCTCTGATTGGCTAAAGTGTCCCGTCACAGGTCAGATTTTCTAAAGCCTGAAAACGAGAGCCAAGAGGAGGTGCAGCGGTCTAGTTTTCTCTCGGACCACATGATGTAGAATAATACAGAAAGGTTATCATGGAAATGTTACGCAATGATGCCAGAAATCAACTGCCTGCCAGCGCTTTAAAAACATGCAGTAAAATGTGGGTGCATATTGAAGCAGTCTATTTCAGTGTGTTGTGATGATGGAGCTGCACAATAGATTTTCTGTTCC
Source organism: Lutjanus campechanus (assembly GCA_027495735.1). Taxonomy (NCBI): domain Eukaryota; kingdom Metazoa; phylum Chordata; class Actinopteri; order Lutjaniformes; family Lutjanidae; genus Lutjanus; species Lutjanus campechanus. The sequence goes on along the minus strand of JAJHUR010101666.1, from coordinate 6,742 downwards.
TCTGTCCTCATCTCCTCTCCTCTCCCTCTGAAGCTCTCTGAACATTTCCATCCAATCCACTCTCTGTTCCTCACAAGAGCAGATTGCCCTTCCTCTCTATTTATAGACTCGGTGTAGTTGTCAGCTGACGACTAAGGTGGGATGCACGGACTAAAGCTCAATTTAGCCTCTTATTCCCAACTCCTAAAGATTCATCCCATCCAAAAAAAAGGGTCTTAGAGAAAAGCCTTATCTTTACGAGCTTACAGGAGAGCCAGACAGCACCAGAAATACTCTGCTGTTCACAGTGATTATGTAAATCATGTGGGTTAAAAGCATCTTTGTCACTGCTGAGAAAATAAAAACAAAATAAAACCAGATCTTGACCTTATATCAACCTTTCTAATAATTTAAAGATGAAAGCATGTTTTCTTATGTTGTTGACCTTTTTTTAACAACCTAATTTTACCCAGGCAGCCCAGTCCTCACTCTGTTTTAATACACGGATAGAAACTTGTGGCATATGCTGAAAACAACAAGCCTTCGTACAAGCTGTTCATTGTTTTTTTTCCACTGGCTTAACTCTAATTCTTCAAGTAAATCTGTGGCACTGTTTTTTTTTATCCATGAGCTGTGGTGTAGAAATGCATATGTTGCTCTTTTGGTTCAGACAAAACTCATTAACGCTGCTAAAACCTGAGGCCAACTGAGGAGAACGAGGTGAACTGCACAGTAAAGCCTTGTGTTTCTTACAGAAATGTGTTGTTTTGACTCTGCAGATTGACATAGAAATCAATGGGGAACCTGTGGAGCTGCACATGAAGCTGGGAGATAATGGAGAGGCCTTTTTTGTCCAGGAGACAAAGCCACACAATGTGAGTTTTCAGGAGTTTATGAAATGAAAATGAATGATTTTTTTTATGTTGAATTTCATCTAAACTGATCTTGTTTACTAGTAGATATCAGTTACTCTCATAACAACATGCAACACTTCTAGAACCTGTCCTCCTTAGCGTCTTTTCTTAGCCATGCTAGCAGCATGACTCCAGGGATTTTAATGTTGGTCTGTTGGGTGGTGCATCCACCGTTTTATGTCAGACTGAAATATCTCACAAACTACTGGATGGATTTCCCATCCAGTCTTGTACAGACATTCGTTGTCCCCAGAGGATGAATCTTACTGACTTTAGCGACCCTTTGACTTTTTCTAGCACCACTAGCAGGTCAAAAATTTTACTTTTCAAGTGGATTGGCACAGGTTTTTGTTCAGATATTCATGGTCCCCAGATAATATACCCTGAATTAAAGTGAAGTGAGTGAAAATGTCTTTGCAGTTCTCGACAGAATGGATTGCCAAGATAGCCGCCATCAAGACTTTGATTTCTGACCAAATACTTGCAAAACTGACATTCCCATCAGCCTCAGCTGTACTTTGTCGTTAGTGCTAATTATCAAATGTTAGCATGCTAATACCTCAAACTAAGATGGCAAATATTATACCTGCACAACATCATAACCTTAACCTCAACACAGGAGATTATCCCGGCCCACCTGGTGACCTCGCCCATTCCTACAGAGGAGGCTCTGTTCAGGAGCAGAGAGACCAGATGTGGGGGATCAGCGGCGGAGAACGGTCAGGCTCTCGGTGCAGAAGAGCCGGCCTCTGGAAACCTCCAGACCTGCTCCAGCACAGCCGGCAAGAAGAGGAAGAGACGCAGGAGGAAGCACAAGACCGAGCCACGCAAGGAAGAGCAAACCACACCCGCGGGCGGGGAGCTCGAGCTGTGTGAGCTCAGTTCAGACGAGGACCACAGCGCACACAACGGACGGTCAGTAAACACAGATTAAAAGTTTATTTTTTATGTGTTTGTTGTTTGTAAAACTTTCGTTTATTTTATTCTTTCCTGTCTTCAGGACATCCTCACTCTCCATGATGAAGGACAACATGGACCACAGGCAACATTCCCCCCTCACCACCCTTGAATGGGACAGCTACCCTTTCTCTGACGGAGACTGGTCCCCTTGCACTCCGTATGGTCCCATTTTATTGGATCAGATGTTTACAGTGTTACAAACACAGAGAAACAATGACACATTTCTAATCTGATTAATCAAAACAGAGCTGAGTAAAACAAAATCACTCCCAGGGGATGGTTACAGCTGACTCAGTGGAAATGTGGTGTTTGTTTACAGGAGGGAGATATCCGAGCCCATGTCGCCCAAGAGCGACTCTGAGCTGATGGTGAAGCCGACAGAGAGCATGCTCAGAGCCGAGTCACACATGCAGTGGAGCTGGGGAGAGTTTCCAGAATCCACCAGGGTGAGATTCAGACTTCAGACTTGTAGAATCTGGTCTAAACTTTGGTCTTTGACACAAACGAAACGAGAGAGATTTGTGGAGTTGAATTGTAAGTTTAGTTCATGTCCTCGTCAGGGTTTAATCTCAGGAAACAGGATTCCCAGGAATGCTTATCCAAAGCATTTGCCATTTACCAGGAAATATAATCATTGGAAACCAGAAAAACATAACATATTTAAAACATATGGAAATACATTTGGAAGATATGCAGGCCAAGCTTGCTTTCTTAAAACGTAACGATACCATTGACAGCTGTGTGTGTGATGTTGAAGCGCTTTAAATGATGTAATTCATTGATTAACAAGCACAAAGCACCATGAATTCACTTCTGATTGTTAATACAGTTAGTACAATAACTTGTGGGCTCTATGATCTAAATTAGGCTAACACAACATGGCTTCTTCCGCCAGCTTTGCTTAGAAAGACTTAAAAAGATTGAACAACAAAGATGCAAAATGAAAGTGAAAGAAGGATCAGATCAGGTTTGTTTATGTCGGCGACCTCTGGGTGGATCTTGCAGGAGTTTCCGACCTGGAATCCCGTCTTGAGTGACCGTTCCATCGCTTTTCCATCTCACTCTGAGTGAGATCTTTTTGAGAGTTTTGCTTTTTAACTTTGATCACTGACTTTATTAGGCCGGCTGTGTCTAACATTGCGGGATGCACAGCGTGATTCCTCGGCTGTGACGCAGCAGGTGCCACTGAGCGCTAACAGAATATGGAATCCATCTCAGCTTAACAGAGTGACTTTGAAAACACAGAATGACTTGTTTTAACAAATTTTATTAGTTTATAATATGAAGAATTGAAAAATTCTCTTCATGAGGCTGTTCAGTCAGACAGTGACCGATCATTCGGCATTTCATCGTTGCGGTGAAGCAAAGTTCAAGCTGCATGTGCAGTTAATACTATGTTCATTCTGATTTTGATTGCTATAAATAGCATTCTTTTGTCTTAATTATTATTAATACCACCAAATACAGTTGTAAGGTTAGGAACCCAAATACTCCTTGTTGCATTTAGTGTTGCCTGAAATATGACCATTGTGTTTTGGCTGTTATACCAGCAAAACTAGTGCATTTGGTGGAAAATGTCTCGTTTTCTAGAAAAATATCAACCCCTCGTCCTCATTTATGCATGTGTAGAGTGAGAGTTAGTGAGAAGCTTTGGGAATGCATGTATATTTAGGCTTTATCTTGTGCTGTTGTTTCTTGTATCCAGGTCAATAAAAAGGACAAATCGGAGCCAAAGACGTTGACCATCACTCCCTCTGAGAGCACACATTTCAGGGTCATCTTGAGCACAGAAGCCATGGAGGAAGAGTCGAGGGAAGGACAGAGAACCACAGATTCCGTCTGCAGTATTGTAAAACCAGAGCCTCGGACCGTCAAAGTTGATCAGCACAGCTTCAAACCGCCACAGCCCCCTGAAGCTTCGTCACACGATCCAAACATCACCAAGCACGAGCCAGACCTCTCAAATTTAATGTCCAGCACTTTTATCTCTGAGCCGTGTCCCGCCAACTCGACGCTCTGCACAAAAACCGCACACAAGACCAGGTGGACGTCTACACCGCCCAGCCGCAGGGACAGCGGCTCCGCTGCCTGCGGAGGCAGAAATGTGGGAGGTGACTCAGTGGCAGTTTGTCCTGATGCAAGAGCCTCCTCCAAACCCACGGACTCCCCCATCAAGAGGAGAAGTAAGACAACTTCCTTTATAACGCCATCTGATGATGTGTGTTATAGTTTTTGTACCTTGTGTTCTTAAAGCGATAGTTCGGATTATTTGAAGTATGTTTGTGTGAATTAGTTATTGAAATTCAGCATATTAACTAAAGTATATGGTGGTTGACAGGCCCCCAGTTTGAAGAAGCAGAGAGGAGTACCTGTGTGGAAGTTAAACAAAGGCCCATCTGAACAAATCTGTGTCAGTTTAAGTGTACGCTGTAATTATAACATTTTCACTGCTTTATCTTGCTGTCAGACAGCCTTTTCAGAGGGGAAACCAACATTATATAAGGCAAATATCCGTCTCTACCAAACCAACCAGACTCATTTTGCCTTGCAGATAACAGGACTTGCTGGTGCACTGCTGCCTCGATCGGTTAGTTTGTTTGTGTCATGGTGTGACTTCTGTGTTTTTAAAAGGAAGACGCAAACAAACTAACAGATCGAGGCAGCAGTAGACCAGCAACTCCCGTTTTCTGCAAAGTAAAATGACTTTGATTTTGATATTTGACTCCTAACGGTGGTTTTCCCCTCAGAAAAGGCTGTCAACAACCCAACTTCAAATAATCCGAACTATCCCTTTAACTGACAGGGATTTACAGTGTTTTTCTTTCATTCTGTAGCATGGATATAAATGTGAGAATATTTTATAATGACTGAAGAGGAGATTCTGATGTAGATGCCGTAGTTGTTGGTTGGGTTCTCTAGATGTTCTCAGGGACTGTATGAAAGTTATTTAAGTGGAGAGGAAGGCTGAATCTTGTTTTTGATCCTACACAGAAAGGCCCTCCCTTATTTGGAAAAAAACTGCCATGCCCTCTAGCTAATATCTCAAGATAATGTTTATGGCAAGCATAAGGAAAG
>JAJHUR010101662.1:0-37245 GCA_027495735.1 Lutjanus campechanus | reverse complement strand
TTATTTTAAGTTTAATTTTGAACTGAAAGAATTGCTTATGTATTGTTTATTTAAAATAGAAAGTGCAATAAAAATGTTTTCCCTAACATAATGAATAATCGTGATTAATAATCGTGATTTCAATATTGATCAAAATAATCATTATTAACATTTTGGCCATAATCGTGCAGCCCTAGTATGAGGTACTGATTAAGAGTGAGAGTGTTAGCTACAGTAGATGCTGGTCGACAAGCCCCCCCCCCCCGGTTGGAGAATCAGAGAAGATAAATTATATGCATTAGTTAACACTTTTACCTTGTTATTTTTATAATTAATGTAAGTTAATGCATTAAATTCAACAGCTCCAAGATAGAGGACCGAGTGAGGCTGCATGGACAGCAGAGCTGGGTGAAATCGAAACTTAAGGGTCTACAAGGAGCATAATCTCTTGCTGCATTCACTTCTGCTCAGACACTGTACCTTTCAAGTTTTCTCTCCAGCCACAGCTTTATATGTATGTATTTTTGAATTAAATTGGCCTAAACTGGGGTGGCAGCTCAGGAGTCAAGGCATCTTTTAAGGGTGGCAGCTGCCACTCAAAGCCACCCTTCTAAAATAGTGTCACTCGGGTGAATCCAAACTATCCTTTTAAAACACTCAGCTCACACCATACCACAAACAAGCAAGGTAAAGTTTCCCATCAGAAAGGCTGTCTGGCAGCAAGGTAAAGGGATGAAAATATTGTAAATATAGCGTGGGTGGACCTTTTTTAAGATGCTAAAATACCCCACAGCAGTACATTGCTTGGCTGCTGCTGATTCTCGTTTCTGCTTCTCCAAACCACCATCTACTGTAGGCAATACACTGATTATGGATATGATCTCACACAACTGCACTTGGAATAATCCAAACTATCACTCATAGGTGTTGGTTAATGGTCAGGATGTGAGGCTCAGAATCAGAGAAAAGGCTCTTGTTGCTGTTAACGTCACTATCAAACCTGAGGCCAGGATTGAGTTGCTTTGCAGAGCAGTGTTGTGCCAGAGAAGCAAATGAAATCTCAGGGAGGAAGAGGGGACACTCATTGGCATTCCTCCCGCATCGCCTCACTCCCTGTTTCTTCCCAGCGGCCAGCACCCAGTGTCTCAGCAGTCCTATATTCCAGGCCTGAGTGTGCTGTCTGCTGATAATAAACAGCCCAACACGCGGGCCAGAGTCACAGAGGTTTGCTGAGTTAGAGCCCAGCTGCCCTACTCCGTCTATCTCGCTCAAAGGTTGCGTGAAACCTTTACTTTATGTTCAGTGTCACCACGTTTTAAAGCCCCTGCTGTTACTGCTTTGCTCCCAGGTCTGAATGTCATTGAGCTTGTAGGAAAGGGGCGGGGGGGGGCTGAAGAGGGACTGGGTCTTTGGCATTTAGCCCGGCGCCAATAAAGGATTAAACTCCAAAAGACAGCTGTTAAATGGTGTGCCTTTTTCAGCCTCTTATCAAATCTCCTTCGGTCCACTGGGGAGGAGTTTCTGACCCTGTTTCTTGTGTTGTAGGTTCCCCTCCTGTGTCGGGAGATCACTGCTGCTGCTTTTGCTGCTGCTGCTGCTGCTGCTGTTACACCACATCCAGGCCTCCCCCGCCCCCTCCTCCCCCTCCGCCAACGCTGGGCCGCCACAGAAGCGTTGGCTCGATTCCAGGGAGGCTCCGATCCTGCAGCCACGTCAATCACGTCTTCACCGCTGGGTAACTATCAAGCATGCAAGCTGACTGCCCCTCCCTTTGGTTTTGTTTTAAGGGACACATCTTTTTTTAAGATTATGTGGTTTTGTTTTTGGGATTTTTTATTTTTTTTTAGCTTGTTTGTTACTTCTGGCGCCGCTCATGTGTGCTTTTTTTGTGTAAAAGATGCATTTTCTCCAGTCAAGCATGCAAACAAACACACACACAAACGGAGATGCCAGAGGGCTCAGGAGGAATCTCGAGGGGTTTGATCAGAGCTGTTGTGTCTTTGTTTTTGTTTTTTAAGCCCATTGACTAGGTTGATTCCAGCTCCAGGTGTCATCTACTGAACTGTGTCAAACTCAGCAACTGCATTTCAAAGTACGGTGTCAGTGAAGCGAAGAAAAGCAGAGGATGAACCAGTATTCTGCATGAAATGTTGCCTTCCCTGCCAAGCATAAAGCCACAGTCTCACAAGTCAGGTACACATACTCATAGGCTGACAGACATGGATTTTATAGGGACAAAAGTAGGTATAGCTGCACCAACATTTTTTATGTTAGCAATAAATTAAATGACAATGTGCAATATGAAAGGAGTTGTAATGATTAGCCCGCATATAATTGTCACCTAGAGTTCAAACTGGTGAACACTGTGGAGCATTTAGCAGCTAAAGAGCCGAGCCGGCTGTGGCTCAGGAGTGAGAGCAGTCCATCCACTTATCAGAAGATTGGTCCAGTCCTCATCTCGATGTGTCCCTGGGCGAGATACCGAGCACCAAGTTGCTCCTGATGGCTGTCGCATTGGTGTGTGAATGTGTGTGTGATCATGTGTGCAAATGGGTGAATGTGACATGTAGTTGTAAAGCGCTTTGAGTGGTCAATAGTCTAGAAATGCACTATATAAAATTCAGTCCAAATGCAGTCCATGTTTCCCTCAAGAGTTGGTTGAGGCCAAAACAGAGCTAAAAGGAGAGCGGACATGCCTTACATTTATGGTGTGACCTAACACAGGAACCCAAATACATGCTAACGTTGTTCTACATGATGCACAACAGACAAATTATAATTAATATTACACAGCGTTTGGTCAGTTACGGAGTTCTAAGATCTGTTATTTCAGAATAACAGAAGGTTGCTTTTTTAAAGTCAAAATTTGTATAAAATTATTAATTTTTTATTAAGTAGCTGTGTAATAAGTGGGATAATGTACACTGAGACAATGTCAGGGACCTGCATTACCCTGTCACCGTTTATTTCGCAATAATGACACACTCACTGTTATATAATATATATAAAAAGTTCTGATGCTTTGTAAAATGTAAACAGTTTGGGGTCTCTGTTTTCCTATTTTCAATGTGAGGTAGGTCAGTCTAGTACCTGAACACTTTTACTTTGAAGCCACGCTGTTATAACACATGCAGAATGTGTCTTTGCATTGTCTTGCTGAATAAAGGCAGAGACGTCTATGAAAAAGACACCATTTGGATGGCATTTTGGATGCCTTTCAGCATTAATGGTGCCTTCATAGATGTTACAATTACCTATGATGCCCCCATACCATCATAAATCCTGACTTATGAACTTTGTGCTGGTATATAATGGATAAATATCTTGTTGCTGTGTGAATATGGTTTGAAAAGTTTTATGAAATCATTGCATTCTGTCTGTGTTTATGTTTTACACAGTGTCCCAATATTTTAAGAATTTGAGTCTGTATGTTTGGATAAAGATTTATGTCATGCTTGGGTGTTCTTAGACAATTCTGTGTGTTCTTAGACACAGTTTGTGGTCCACTGAGCTGTTCAATATCAATATCCTGTTCCCATAGCCACATCTCAAAGGAAACCTAATTTTAGATGGAAATGAGACACTAGCCCTCAATTTCCATCCAAGTTATTGCAAATTTTAACAGATTTTCTGGAAAATCTGCAAAAGAGATTGTGAATTAATGAACTCTGTTCACCACTGATACAGGCAGTTGGGTGCATCAAACAAATGAAAATTATGTGATAAATGTTTATGTTTTATGTACTCAGATCGAAACATACAGATCTGATGTTTTGTCTGCTTTAATTTTTTTGTCTCTTCAGTGGACACATGCTTCATATACATTGTTTTTTATTCTTTAAGTCTGTTTCATGGCAATTTTTCACATTTTCCATTTAATTATACAGCAGCTTCTGCTGAGTTTTTTTTGCAATAACTTTTTCCTCACATTATAGTTGTTTCCACGCAGGTTTTTTTAAATCCACAATTTGAAAATGTGCATAAAAACCGGTAAAAGGAAATGCAGATTATAAATCTTTTCTCATTCTTATTTCTTTTCAGTTTTTTCCCCCTTTTCCACCCACAGTTTCTTCACTGTTTTGTCTCTGTCTGCTTCCTCTCTGCAGAAAGCCCTTAAATGACCTGACTGACATGATATCCCTGCCTCCTTCCTACTCATAAACGAGCCTCACATGATCACTAAGAGAGATGCAAGCCACGGCGTCCTTTTGTTTTCCTCCCTGCTCTCCCCTCCAGCTCTGCTACGGTGCATTTCATCATCACGTCCGCCTACACTCAGTCGTTGTTGCGGGCCTGTCGTTCGAGGCTTCTCCGACTTAAATAAATGGGTCTTGGGTTTCTGCCGAGTTGTCATTTAGGTGTGTTTGACCCTCTGGAACCAATTCAATCACTGTCTACCCACAAGTAATATCCTCCGCCTGCCCTTATCTCTGACTCCAAATTACTGAGCTTCAGCCCTGTCTTCACATCAGAGTACTATAGAGGGAAGCAAGGGAACAAGAGGGGAGTTCAGAGAAGGTCATAAAAGGTAGCTATTGGATGGAAAAAAAAGGGCAGAAGCTTGAGTGTAGATACACAATGGGGCTGCAGCGATTCTGAGGACGTAGACCCAACTCCATGCCCAGGGCTGGCAGGGAAATTAGTGCTGCGCAGTGCTCACTCAGTCATCCAACTGGTGTGGCACGAGGGAACATTGCTTTGCCTCAACTGCTGCACAGAATAGATCTGGTTTTGGAGTTGCAGCCTGTTAAAATGTTATCTTGCTCCGAGACATTTGAGAAGGGTTTACTATACTTTACTTTCTCTTTCATCCTCTTTCCTTATCTGTGGGCTGCTGCTGCATTATAGTAGGAGCTGTTGATTGACAGGCTGCAAGTGTAGCCCATGCTTTTTATTACAGCGGAAGCTGCTCATAGTGATCTCGGTTACAGTGATCAGCTGCTTACATGGATCAAAAAGTACAAAAGTGTACAAATGCTGTTTAAGTAATGAACAGAGTTCATTTGGGGTCATTTTATTCGTGACGACATATGGAAAAAAAATGATTAAAAACTGGGGTAATTCTAATTTTTTGACTTTATTCCTGTGATTCTGTACTTTGCTCCTTGCAGCTGGCTGCTTGAGGCTGCTGCGTACACGTTGAAATAATGAAAAAAGAGTCATTTTATCAATGAAAAACATACGATAAACTGCCAAAAGCAAGCCAATGAGAAGCAGCAACTAAACAACAGTACGCTATATTTTGTATGTAGTGCTTTACTGTATTATAGTGTATTTTAATTATGCACAGTACAGTAATTTAATTTGAAAAAAATGTTTGAAACAGCTGTGTTGTGTTTAGAAACAATCAGTGAAATTCAGCAAATAACACAGCTTACCATTTCATTACTTTTATTTTCATGCAACAAATATACAAATGACAATTGGCATGACAAACAGGAAAAACAAGACAAATCGTTATAACAATCAGACACGGACACAAATACATAAATAAAAAAATCTTGTTACAAATTACAAACACTTCCTTATCAATTGTATCAAAATGAAATACAAAATACTGGTATAAGAAAATGCATTTAAGTCAAATATAAGCAATTTGTAATCTGAAAATACAAAAATACATTTACACAAACTGATGTTATTACATTATAGACCTTTAGTACCCTCAATATGTGTCAGACCTTAAAGGTATGTGAAGCAATTTACATTTATGAATCATTTTGTATTATAACATAATGTGAAAAATGAGACCCTCCATGATTTTCTCAGTTGCCTATAACAGCCTGCGGACGGATTTCTGTGTAAAGAACTCGGGATGTGACATTTGTTTTGCCCCTCTTAAGTTCAGCTAACACAAGTGAAATGGAGTCTGCTAACATCAACAAATGACCGGCACCCACCACAACACAAGCTTAACTTCACTTTATCATCTATAAACATTAAGGAGCTTTCACACCGCCACCCTGACAACTGCCTACATGCAAGAGCACTTCCCCGATGAGCAGAGACTTCTGAAAAGTGGCTGCTGCAGCTACAGTCCCAGGCAGCGATGACAGGCAGGTGCTTTGTTGAACATCACAGCATTTGTGCAACAAGCCACCCAAAGGTCCACAACACACATACTAGCTTGCAAATCTCCATACATGAACATATGTACGATAATGTTAAGCAGGAAAAAACACTGCTCCGCTGGGCATATAATTCCTCAAGAAAGTAGGCTTCAATCATTGCTCATACAAGTAGAACGTGTTGCTTTTCCTTTCACATTCAGTCTTGTGTCTCATGTCACAGTTTAAACAGAATAAAATGACATATTGGCCTAAATAATGTATTTTAAGTACTTCAAATACATCATTACATGATCCTAAAATATTTTGTTACAAATTACATCTTATTCTTTTCTGCCCAGCAAAATACAAACAACAAAATACTCAAAAGGAATTAGATACATATTTTAAGTGCATTTGATTGAAAAATTGCTCATCACTGATAATAATCATCCGCTTATACTGGCTCATTTGATCTGGACAGATGTGATCACACGAGGTTTCCACCATATTTAGGTACAAACCAGTGTACCATCGACCTGTCTGCGGCCTGATGTGTTCCTCTGCTCGACTGCTGAAATTAGCCTCTCCTCATGTTGCTGCGCTCCTGTGTCACACAACATCCTCAGCCAAGTGTGCACAACGATGAGCAAATGTGGCAGCACCCTCACCGCTGTATTCCTATGCTAATCAACAGCAAAGTAACATGAACCGCAATCATCAACATGTTTCCCCAAGGTTTATCCCCTCTGCAGCTCCCATAATTCCTCTGTCTCTGCTGATTCTCATGTATTACCATATAACCTTTGCTGCATAATTTTCTGCTTTATATCATAATCCGTGTGTTAATAAAGCATAAAGCATATGATTACTCGCTACATCTGAAACTGGCTAAATATATCAACATCACATTAGTGCTTTAGGTTGTTAAAACCCTCATGTGACCACAGAAGAGAGCTTAGTGTTAGCATCACTGCTCCTGTGCACTCTGACAAATAAAGGTTCTAACTAGAACCATAAGGCGTTCTTCTGCCTGTCCCCATAAGAGAATTCTTTTTGGTTCCTGGTAGATCCTTTTATAAAGGTTCCACTTGGAACCCTTTGCATAAAGGGTTATAACTAGAACCATCTGTAAAAGGTTCTATGAGAGGTTCTACAGAGAACCCATCTATGGTGTAATGTTCCATGAAGAACCCTCTCTGGAGGTTCTGTCCTGATCCTTTATACCTTCTATGGGTGCCAACAATAAACAAGAACCTTTTCATATTCCAAGAGTTTTATACAAAACCCATCCAGTGGGTTCCACTGAGAACATTTTTTTTATGTTCCAAGGTTTTGTTTTTTGTTTTTAATCTAGAACACACTTATTGAGAACCTTTTTATATTCCAAGTGTAGAACACACCAAGGGGTGCCAGGAACCTTTTTATATTCCACAGATTTTATCTCAAACACCCTCAGGTGGTTCTACTGAGAATGTTTTTTATGTTCCAAGGGTTTGATCAAGAACCCACCCAGAGGGTTCTAGCAAGATCCTTTGTGTATTCCAAGGGTTTTATATAGAACCCATCCAGGGGGGTTCTATTGAGAACATTTTTTTTTATGTTCCAAGGTTTTTTTTGTTTGTTTGTTTGTTTTTTAATCTGGAACACACTTATTGAGAACCTTTTCATATTTCATTTTTTATATTACAGGGTGTTTTTTCTAAAACACATTAGGGATTCTACCGAAAACCTTTTTATAAACTAAGGACTTTACATAGAACCCATCCAGAGGGTTCTACCAAGAACTTTTTTTTATATATTCCGAGGGTTTTATATAGAACACAACCCATCCAGGGGGTTCTACTGAGAACCTTTTTTATATTTGAAGGGCTTTTACCTACAACCCACCAAGCTCTTCCAAGAACCCTTTTCTAGAACTTCTCTCTTCTAAAAATAATTCTATGGATGATGGAACCCTTAGTCATACAAAGCACCCTTGACAAACTGTTTAAAAAGAGGCAAATAGTTCCTGGTAGAACATCAGCCCTTTAGGAAGAACCCTTATTTCTCAGAGTGTGTCTTTCCACTAATCTATGTTTGAGGCAGCTTAGCCTGCCTGCCCACCCCGAGTGTCCCCGAGTGTGTCAAAGTGCCACAGACCACCACAGTGGCTCCTGGCAGCATCATGTTCCACATCACGTTCTCTTTCTCCTCTCCTTCCACTCCTCTACTCCCCTGTCACAGTTTGATCCTCTTATCTCCTCTTTCATATGAATCTTCTGCCTCCCTCTTTCATTTTCTTGTTCTCATTCCTCCCTTGTTGTCCCGTGTCTTGTGCGCTGTGATGATGAGCCGGAGGCTGCCATGCATGTGTGTTGTCCTCCAGAGGCCTGGCTCCTGGTGCGGAGGATGAGCAAATGTGGCACTCCCCTATCATCCTTTCCCTCTTCTCACTAGTCTCCCTTTTCGCTGTCACATCTCCCACTCCTCGTCTTCACTCCTTTATTTCCCATTTCACTTAGCATGTATCTCTCCCTCACTCTCTCTGTGCCTGTCGCCTCTGAGAATGATGGGAAATGCTCGGGGAATGGGGGTGGTGAAGGAACAGAGATATAGCTTCTGGACAGAATCAGCTTTACTATTTGTTCTTCTGATGTGTGTGTGTGTGTGTGTGTGTGTGGTTGTGTGTTTTATTGAGTTGTAGATGGGTAAATGGTTGGTTGTTCGTCTTCACGCTGGTGTGGGAATATGTGGGAGGTACGGGTTCGTTGTTTATGTTGCTGCATCTCAATGTTCCCATTTGAGGATACGAGAATTTATGTGCGTACACGTGTTCAGAAGTGAGGTGTGGGTCAGTGATGTGTGAGGATGCAGCTTTGCATATGTGTTTATCTACAGTGGCTGGTTCAAAACGCAATAACAAACTCGAAAACACAACCTCTGTGAAAACACAAGAACAAACAAATCAGACAACAAAACAAAAAAGAAAATTTTAGAAAATGCAACAAAAACAGAAAACACAACATCCTTTCAGACAGAAGGTGTTTTGTTGATTCTTAACAGACCAAACTGACTCTTGAAGGACTATTAAATCCAAGATGAAACTGACATATGGACAGAGAAAAAACAAAAACACAATTTCAAATCTCTCTGCTACTTTCAAATCACCTCTGGCTTTTAAAAACATGTTAGAAGACACAACAACAAAACAGAAAACACAACATTTTACAAATGTTGGGTACTTTGTTTAAGTCTATGTAAAGAGTTGCTTGCATTATCCTGTTTAAATCAATCAAAAATACAGCTAAGCAGTTACTTGGTGAGAAGAGTCTTAGTCGATAAAAACAAACAAACAAAAACACCTCTAACTCCATTTGGGAGCTGCGTGATGCTGTTAGGCCTGGGACACAAGTATCAGGGGATTGTTGCAAAATTGACCTTTTCTCTTGTAACGCTAAAGTCACCAGCACACTGTGCTAACTGTGCTGTAGCTGCCATGAGCTATTAAGCAAGGTTAGCAGTCTTTTTAATCTGGGACACAGCCTCTGAGGCTGATAGAGGACAGTTTACGACCTGGAATACCAAGGTGGTTTCCAGTGGATCCGACCAGGACTCTGACTCCAGGGATGACGAAGACGTGGCAGGTTCAGACAGAACGGGAGGTGTAAAGCAGTTGAGGAGTGAGTTTGTAGCGAGTTAATTTTTAAGTACACATCATCCATCGTCTTGATAAAGTCTGCAATTATTTGTTTTGGTGAAGCTGGAAGTTATTTGTTTCTGTGTTTTATACAACTTGTATAACTTGTGTGAAAATAAGTAAATTAACAAAATGTTCAGTCTTGCTGGTTGCTCAAACATATTCAGAATCATAACTGCTTTTGAGACATTTAAATTAATATCGTAAACATGCGATGACTAGTTGATTTATGGCTTAAACTAATGACCACTTGTCAACTAAGAAAATCTTTAGTCAGGGGCAGTCCTAATAAAAACTGAAACAGTCAGAAGCCTCAGCTTTCTGCTGCAAGACGAATGAATGTTTTGTCTTTCATATCATCACATTGTATGCTTGTGATGATGTCATTACATTACATTACATGCAGTACAAAATGTGGTTACAACACAAGGTAGTGAAGTGAAGTGGTGCCACCTGGGAGTGGGTTCAGACCCAAATAGAGATAAAGGAGGGTGGATATGCCTTATATTCATCGGGGGTCACAGGAGTTCAAATGAATACTAATGTTGTTCCATGTGTAAGAGGCAACAGTTTGTTACCACAGTCTCCATATTTGTCTCAAACAAAGTGATAATAGGTCAGTCTTGTATTTACAGCTTGTTCTGCTGGCTGAAAAAGTTAATTATGGCTGCTTTAAAAAAAGGTTATGCTCGGGACGTTCTGAGACTATTTTAGTTTGTGGTCCACTGAGCTGTCCCACTGACCTCAATATCCTGTCCCCTTAGCCACATCTGGAAGGAAACCTAATTTTAGATGGAAAATGAGACACTAGACCTCAGTTTTCACCCACCAAAATTTATTGCAAATTTTAACAAAATTTCCAGAACATCTGCAACAGAGATTGTGAATTAATGTTCATCCACTGTTGTTGTTATATTTGAAGTTGGGTGCATCAAATGAAAAAAAAAAGTGGAAAAACATTTATTTTTTGTGTTTCAGGTATTTATTTGAGGAAGTGGCATCACAATAAACAAAATACCAATATAGGCATGGAGAAATATTTGTATTATATATGAGAACATGTCAAAATGCCTTTACACTCTGTACATTTTTTTAGTTTTTTATCAGCAAAGTTCAAATAACTTAACTTAAAAATATTTTTCTCCATTTAGATTGTTTTTTATCAAGATGGTTTGTTTAGTCAGAAAAACATCAGTTTTTTTTAATTGATGAGAAAATTTCAATATTTTTTCATCTTCAGTTGTTACAGTTTATTTACTTACATGACCTTTTAATTTAGATTGTAGATTTGAAGAAAACATCACAATAATAAAAAATACCAAAAGAGGCACTGAGAAAATAATAGACTTGAAAATTTTAAAATATTTCTGAAACAGTTTCAGTAATTTTATCAATTATGGTCTTTTTTAAAAATCAATTATTATGGTTGGTTATTATAGTATTATTGCCTTACATAACCGTTTAGCTTAGGTTGTACAAACTTTTTATATGAAGCATTTGATGTTACTCCAAGAAATGACAGCACAATAATCAAACACCAGTGTGAGTACTGGCAGATCATTTCTACTGCAGAGTTAATCACAAGAAAGAATTGTCGTTATCTTTTCCTTTCTGAAATATTGTTGTGTTGTCCGATTTATTAATGCATTTTCTGAAACGTGATTGTCTTTTATGTTATGTTGTGTTTTTTAATTTGTTGTGTTTTGTCCACTGTTGTTGTGTTTTGCACCTCATGGCCACCGTGCCCGTATATGTACATGCACGTGTGTACAGTCGGTCTCGTGTGCACTCACGCAACTTAGCAGGCGTCCGCTTGTGCAAAATTAACTCCACGTCAGCGGGCAGCCATTCAGATAAGATTAACAGGACCTGACGTTTCCTTCGTTGGAGACAGATGCTTGCTCCACTTCCCTCAGAACATTTCCCCTCTCCTCTGTCCTCCGTCCAAATTACATTTCATCTCGGTTTGAGGACGTTTCCCCCCACTTACCCTGTCTGCCCACAGCAAGACCTGTTCTCGCCATTAATTTGATTTCTGATATTGTTATTACAGGGCCAGTGTGATTAGGAGAGCACGAGTTAGATTAAAGGCTTGTTTTATGCCATATTGAAGCCAATTAGCTCCGAGTACACACTTTCACCTCAGCAGACAGATGACCATAAATGCCGATATTATGTATGCAGGCTATCTCACTGCTACAGCAAATTGTTTCAGTAAAAGCCGAAGGGAAATGCAGGTTTTTCTTGCTCTAAGTCCGATGTTTTTTGTTGTTTTTTTAAAAAAAACCTTTTTATACGTCCATGAAGGTGGAAGAAATTAAAAATGAATGTAGCTCATGTATGATGGATGCTGCAGAGAATCACATGCTGCTTTGTCATTTAACTCCTAAATTACAACATCAGCCCTGCTTGAAGTAACGGCTCTGATTTGATTTGAAAAATGTTTTGTTTATTATTTTGCATAAGTGCCATAATGCACATATGATTAAATGAAAAAATCGCACACAAGCATTAAATGCATGTCAGTCTGAATAAGCAGTATACAAACGTGTAATGTGCCGTGCAGTGAAAGAGGGAGATTTATGCAACAGTACTGAACATGGGGCCATAATGTGGGCTAGTGAGTAACACTTTAAGAGATGAGGGCATCATTTATACATAAGCACAGTGGATGTCACAGGGATGTCACCAAGGGCCACAGTGAGGAAATGTGATTATCATTTATGCATAAGAACCATTATTGTGTGGGAACATTGCGCTGAAAAAATGTAATAACATCAGTGTTTTAAAGCAGCAGGTACACATGTATGGTCCCTCGTCTAAAAGGGCTGCTGTAAAAGCAAAGTACCTCACTAGCCTACATGTGTGATGAGGTGAAGGTATAGCCTACATCAGTGGTAGAAAGTAACTAAGTAGGTGGTAAGGTGCTGATCTTACAGTTTTCTGCAGTGGCCAACATCCTTTTGTCCAATCTGTTGTCACATTTTCAAAACTCTAAACACAATTTGAATATTTGTTTATTGTTTTCACAGTTCATGTTGTTTTCACAGAATATTCAGTCACATGCTTAAATTTTCTTTACATACAAGCTCACCCAATAACAAAAGTATGGATCTTTCTCATCTTATTTACAAATGCTTGCACACAGCATGTCAGAAATGAAAATCTAATGTTCAAAACCTTAAATACAGCATAAAGCCTTGGCTTCTGTCATAGCAGCGGCTCGAAAGCTATATTGAAACAGCTGATAAGAATTTTTGAATAAACAAAACATTAAAACATTGAGAAATATCAGATTTACTATAAGTTGTGCAAAACAGACCAATCACAGCTGATTCCAATCTCAATCAGAGACATAGCCAGATGTAGAGGTTCTTTAAATTACTTGGACATATACAGTAAAATCTTGGATTTTGTTTAATGTGAACTAGGGTTGGGTACCTTTCTTATTATACCAGTGCCTGAAATTCAGTCCTGGTACCAAACGGTACATTTTTTTCTGTACTTTACTCTCTCTATAGTAAAGCAAAAATGTAAATTCTGTCATGAAAATGAGTTCAAACTTCTCAATTTCAGCTTTCTTATTTATTTAGAACATTTCTGTTGTTTATTTAGAGGATTTTACACACCACCTGTCTTCCTCTCTCCCTCCCAAACCAGTCCCTACAATCTGCAGCCTGTCAGTCTGTCACCAGGGCATTTAACGCTGTTGTTTGTGTCTTGGAGGAAGCACATATAAAATCCTCCCTGTTGTGTTGTTGTTTGCACTGCTGTGCTTACACACTGTAATATTTCCCCATTAATAGTATGCAGTTCATGAAGAGTGGATTCATACTTAGCATTTGCACATACGAATAAATCTCACATAGTCTTAGAGCGTGCTGAATAGCATGTTGATAAGAAGTTTCAGACTCAGCCAGTGGCTTATGCTAGTAAAATGCTAAGCTAACATCAACCTATACAGTGCGAAAAGGCCAGTTATTTCCAACAAGAACATAACCAACAAGCCAGTTAATCACTTGATGATGTTGATGAAGTTGTTGATGACTCTCTTGAAGTTTTGTTATCCACAGAGGGTTAGGTTAAATGTGTCAGACGCTGGCTGTAAGCATACTAATGTTAGCTGTACAGTCTTCAACCTTTAGATATATTTTGTGTCTGTTGTGTCAGCTTTGCATTTTGCTGTGCACGTGCACATGAATGCTCCTCCAATCTAAGGATCTAAAGTCTCTCTTTTAGCAAAACTTAAAACACATTCTTACCTGTTTAAACATATTTTGCACTGTGATGCACTTTTCCTGCAAAATGGTAAACATTTAACTAACATAAGCTTACTGGCTGCAGTAACTTTATCTCCAGCTAAACTTGTTAGATACCACTGCATTTGCATTAGTTATGTGTGGGTTTGAAGAAAAGGTGCAGAATCAAATTGGACCGACGACAATGCATTTCTCTCATGCTTGCTGTCTCAGGTCTAAGCCAAGTTAGCTTAGCTGTTGTCCCGACTCTCTTCCACAGTTGCGGTCTGGCTGGTCTGGCTGGCTGACCATCTCAATGTCGGCTGCGCTGCTTCCCTGCCCCTCCTTCTCCCATGTTAATGAGTGTATTTCAGTCATCTATCATATAGATATACCTGCTGTATGTCACCTTCAACCAATGTTTGCTGAGATGTAAGCTAGCTTTAGCTTCTGTCTTTTAGCATTAACGTTATATCATGTATGCAGCTGCTAGCTAACTTTACATTTACACTTTCACAGGGTTCTTGTTATAAAACATGCCAGAAACATTAAAACTTCAGCTGGAGATGGACTTTCAAGGAGTTAGCAGTAGCTTACATCAGCTGGCTACACTTATGAAATCTGTTTGTGAGTCATTATTTTAGCCGACAAAATCCACAGGCGTCAAATAGAAATGAGAGGCTGCTTTTGTTTACTTTTCTAAGGAGTCAAAGACCTTGTTTTTCAACAATTATTCCCAATTTCAATGTTAAGTCTGCCACTGTTATCACCGTAAACTGCATGAATGCAGTGTGAGAATGGAAAGCTTGGCAGGCATAGCAACAGTAACTAAGGAGGGCAAGGCTTAGCAAAGGATCACTTGCTCACACTTGTTTCTAATGATGTGATTTAACCAACTGACAAGAAAAGAATCATGAATCAATGTTTCAGCATCAACCAATAGTTCATGACTGCCTGCATGGCAGTGGAAGGTCTATGAGCCAAAACCCCTAAACCAGTGAAAATCTGGGCCCGCGGTGATCAGCGTGGAGTCTTGTCAAGGCTTGATCTGGCACACCAGAGGGTTTTTCCCCTGTTGTGTGATGTAGAGGTGTAGTCCTCTGGCTTAACCAGCACAAAGACATGATGCTGAGGCAGAATGAATCCCTCGTCTTTACTACTGTGTTACATGCAGTATATACAGTTTACAACAAATTCTCTACTAAGCTGTGAATATAGTCTTCATTTAAAAAAAAAAAATCTTATAAAATGTGTTTATTGTGCACAAGAAATTTGTTTTTTTCTGTAGCTGCATGCCCTGAACACTGTTTTTTCCATTTTCTGATGTAGTATGTAATTTAGGGGGTGTGTTGGCAGAATATGGCAGAAATATAATATAATATTTCTAAGTATGCCTTTTATTAGTGTGTAAATGGGAGGTCCTCTTCCATGGAGTTCGTCATGCTGGACGAACTCCATGGAAGAGGGGGGAAAGCAAGAAAAGGTTACAATCTGTAAGCCCACCGCTAGACGCTACTAAACCGCACACACTGGTCCTTTAAGAGAAAGATCTGAGTATTCGAAGGGTTGCCAGGCCTGTGTGACAAAATCAGTTATATCCAGCCCAACAGGCAATAAAACAGGTGTCTAAAGAAAAACGCAACACTTCAAAGATGACACAGCGTAGCTTAGTTGATACCATATAGACTATCTTTTGAAAGAGGAATTTGAAAATGCAATTGACAGTTTCTCAATGCGTGTTTTGGCGAGGAAGTTTTTCCTTGCCACTGTCGCCAAAGTGCTTGCTTATGTGGGAATTGTTTCAATTGTCGGATGTAAATATGATTACAGAGTGTGGTCTAGACCTACTCTATATGTAAAGTGTCTTGAGACAACTTTGTCGTGAATTGGCGCTATATAAATAAAATTTGATTTGATTTGATTTGATGTTGATCTTTACAAATCAAGACTTGATAGTCTAACTATAGCACAGTCATCAGTGCAAAAAAAAAGTGTTTAAATCCCAAAAATTGAATCCAGTCATGGATTTGGAGAATTGTGACACCCCTTATTTATAGATATTATTACAGTTTTTCACAATTTCTAAAGGACTAACACTTGTTCTCTGAACCAAATACTCGATGCCCTAAACCCATTCATTGAATAATTCACCCGTTTGGCAAAACTCTAAACACATTCTCGCTTGCTAAGACACATTTGGCACTGTGATGCAATTGCGTTGCGAAATATTAACTCCAACACAACTGTCATTGTTTACACACAATGACTCAGAATTGTTCACACTTGTTTCTAATGATATGATTAAACCAGCTGACCAGAATGGAGTCCGAATATGTGAGTGGTTCAACATCAACCAGTGATTAATACAGAAAATGTTGCATCCAGCATACGCTGCTTTCCTCCATCCAATAGAATAGTTTTTCTCAACATGACCGTGAACTTTTGATGCCGAAATCCTTATACCAGGGAACATCTCCTGGGCAGTGGACTCGGCTTGTGGTAATAGGTGTAGATTCTTGTCAAGACTGGATCTGACACACCAGAGGGGAGGTTTTCTGTACCAGGTAAAATGTGTCAGATGGAAACATTAAAATGTTCACTGGAGACCGATTTTTCAGCTGACTCGAGGAGTTTAAGCATTAACATTAGCTCACATTTAGCCAGCTACACTTATGAAATCTGCCAGCGAGAGTCATCATCTCAGCCTTCAAACTCCACGGTCATCAGGTTGAAATGAGGAGCAGCCTTTGTTTAATTCTCTGTGGAATCGAAGACCTCGTGGTTCAACAATTACTCTCAATTTTGATATTAAGTCTGGCACTGTTGTATGGAGAAAAAGGACCAATATATCATCTAACAAGCCTTTTACTTGATCGTGTCTGGCAGCGTTATCGCTGTGAACAGCATCTGTGCAGTGCAAGAACGGAAAGCTTGACGAAGCAACAGTAACTAAGCAGGACTATTGACTTCAGTAGAGTTCAAATACATGAATGGTTCAATATCAATCAGCGATTCATACTGTAAATACCTGCATGGTCTATGGCCAGAACCCCTAAAATTTTCTACAGGTGACTTTGCCTGTGGTGAGAGACTTTGAGTTGTGTCGAGGCTTTGAGTCTGACACACCAGAGGGTTCTTGTCTACCAAAGGAGAACGTTCCCTCTGATGTAGACGAAGTCCTCCGGCCTGACGCAGTACAAAGATGTGATGCTGAGGCAGAGGGAATGTGTCATCTATATTACTCACAGTGCTTACAGTATACAGTATGCTGTTTTAAACTGTGATTATGCATTTTTCTAAATTTTTTGTGGAAAATGCAAAATGCAAATTACATAAACACAAAAATGTTTTTCTGCTACATGGCCTGAACACTGTATTTTTTATTGTTTGATGTAGTGTGTAATGCCTGCTCAGTAGTCTTTACATACTGACTTCCTGTGTCAATGATCTAAAGCATAGCCTCATTCACCAACTGTTCTTAAGAAGAAATTTCTTCTTTAATCCCATTCATGCCATTTTTAAGAAGATTCTGGCATTAACCAATGTTTTCTTATATAGGATTTGTTCTTAGGTAAGGATAGAATCCACAAACACTCAAGTGCACACTTACACACATTTGAATGCTGAGAAGTTTGTGCAAAAGAATTGGTTATCATCCATCCATCCATCTTCAACTGCTTATCTGAACTCAGGTTGCGGAGGTAACAATTCCAGCAGGGGACCCCTGACATCCCTTTCCCCGGCTACATTAACCAGCTCTGACTGAGGGATCTGAGGCGTTCCCAGGCCAGGGCGGAGATATAATCCCTCCACCTAGTCCTTGGTTTGCCCTGTGGCCTCCTCCCAGCTAGACGTGCCTGGAACACCTCCCTAAGGAGGCAACCAGGTGGCATCCTTATGAGATGCCTGAACCACCTCAACTGGCTCCTTCCTACGCAAAGGAGCAGCGGCTCTACTCTGAGTCCCTCATGGATGACTGAGCCTCTCACCCTGTCCCTAAAGGAGATGCCAGCCACCCTCCTGAGAAAACCCATTTTGTCCGCTTGTATCTGTGATCTTGTTCTTTCAGTCATGACCCACACTTCATGACTTAGGTGAGAGGAGGGATGAAGATTGACCGGTAGATTCAGAGTTTCTGCCTTCTGGCTAAGCTCTCTTTTTGTCACAACGGTGCGGTAAAGCAGACGCAATATCGCTCCGATTCTCCAGCCCATCTCACACTCCATTGTCCCCTCACTTGAGAACAAGACCCTGAGATGCTTGAACTCCCTCACTTGAGGTAAGGACTCATTCCCTACTCGGAGTAGACAATCCACTGGTTTCCCACTGAGAATCATGGCCTCAGACTTAAAGGTGCTGATCCTCATCCCAGCCGCTTCACACTCTGATACAAACCGATCCAGTGAGCGCTGGAGGTCACAGACCGACGATGCCATCAGAACCACATCATCTGCAAAAAGCAGCTTTGCAATCCTCACATGGTTATCGTGTTTTCTTTAATTCCACAGAAACGTAGCCCAGTTATATAGGAAAACCAGGCAACCCTGACTCCTGGCTTCAGTTAATGTCAGCTGATGTGGCAAAACTGCTTTCGTAAGACTAATCATTTTTTATCTGCACGGTGACAAGAATGACTGATACTCTCTCATCACTTTCCCATGCAGGGGGCGGGGACGCATCACACATTGTGCCCTGCCTTTCATGCAGGCGAGGCCATTATCATGTGTGTTGCGTGAAATAGAGTGGAGGTGACGGAGAAGTAGCTGGGTGGCGTTGTGTGTATGCTATGCTGTCACTCTGATGTGTTATGAGCCATTAGTGGAGCTATGAAACGGAGGCTCAGGGGGAGCAGTCATTGATCTTCTTGTGTATGTGTGTGTTCATGCTGTTACATGTTGCACCTATAAAAGGCAAATGCAGTTGTTTGAACTTCAGTAGATGTCAGATTGTATGTTTGTAGCTGTTGGTATGCATGGTTATATGTGTTTGTGTGCACATTATGGGCCTGCGTTTAGTATTCTGCAGACACGTTCGCACCTTCACTGATAATCCTGCAGTGCTGTAATTGCGAGGGTGAGGGACAGAGGGTCGTTTCATTGGTATCCATTGGTCCTAATATCAGCGCTGAATTGCCCTTCATTAGAGAGAAGTTAATCCCTGCTTATAGTGTTAGAGGCAGACACTAAAGAGAGCACTCCGACAAGTCAACACATTCATTACTCTGCTGGAGAAGGGCATTTCTGTGAGGTGAGGAGGACGAATCTGTTGTTTCTAGCAGGAGTTTAACAACAAGGCTAATGGACACGTTTCTAATGTTTTGCATTCGTGAGGCATCGCTCTTCTCTGCGTGTGTTTCGCTTATTTTCTTTATCTATCGCATTCCTGTGAGAGCCGAAGTCTGTCTCACTCTACCCTCGAGCATCAACCTGAGAAAACGTGTTTACTGCAGGTGAGGAGAACATGTGAAGGTCATGTAACCAGGGCTGTTGCACAATGTTTTATTACAAACAATTGAGCCAGTAGTCACTAATTAACTGTTCAATGCCGCATTTAAAGTGATAATAATTTGTGATATGTGGTTAAGTCTTCACAGCTTGACATCTCACCATATTTTAGTCTCTTTTGTGCTTCACTGTGTTTGATGTGCTCACTTTTTTTTTGAAAGAAATTACTCATCGGTTTTTCCTCACTTTGCTTTCTCTCTCTTTTTTTTTAGTGCCCCAATTTCCCATTCTTGGGGAAAGATATGACTCAGACTTGCCAAACCTCCCAATTTTCCCAGGAGTTTTAAAGAAAAAGGGGCATACGTTTTGTAAAAGCTGCGGCATCAATTTTCTTTTAGGGGCAGGGGCAAGAACATAAATGAATAGAAAAAACTGATGAAAATATTCTGTTTAAAGATGTTGCTGTAGTGTACTTGTTATTTGGTTATTTTAATACTTTAAAAGTCAGCAGAATGCACGAAACAAAGTCTCTAAAACTCAGTTTTGTTTGGCATCAAAATCCTTATTTGTGGGGTCTAAAAGACGGCAAGTATGTATATTAGAGATAAATCCTAGTGCGGGGTGGACAAACCATTTTCACCTTTTGTAAGGGGGGAGAAGGACCTCAAAGAGCCTCAACTAGTTTTTCTGTGGACACAAAGTTCACTCTCTCAACTGATTTATTCAGCCAATTTTAATTTAGTTATGACACTAATAACTTCAACATAAAATGAAAAATTACAAACAAAACAAACTTTTTATTCCAGCCTTTCCTATGGTCCTCTGCTCATTTGGGCCCAACAGTGCAAAAATACACTAATATGGATCTTTCTTGTCTTATAACACTTAAGCACAGCGCGCCAGAAACAAAACCATAATGTTCCAACCTTAAATAAAGCCTCCACTTCTGTAACAACAACAACTCAAAAGCTAAACTGAAACAGCTGGTAAGCATTTTTGAATGAACTAATCATAAATGTTGATAAATAGATAAAATAGACCAACCACAGCTGATGCTAATTTCAGTCTGAGACACAGACAGGTGTTGCAGTTTTTTTTAAAATTACATGGACATGTACAGTTAAAAGAAGAATTTATCAAACTGATTGTGTTTATACAGAACAATGAATAGATTAGACGGGACAGCTGATCTTTATTTATGTATTTTTATATTTTACAGTATTTTTTTTACACCAAAAGCTACACATATTGGATTTTTTGTAGATCACCTGCAGCTATTTCTCTTTGATCATAAAGCTTTTACTGCAACATTTCTGTCACTTTTTTCTTCTGTATTTTCTATAAATTAAAGATGACTCATTCATTGTTAGAAAGTTTAATCCAGTTCCCCTTGGTTGGGAACCGAGGGGTCGGGGCCCTTCAAAGGGTGACAAGATACACTAATAGATCTTGAGAAAAACTACAGTAATTTAGAGCTGGAGCATTTACTAATACTGTATTTTCTGAGAGCTTTTTAAGGGATGCTGAACTTTGGCTGAACCTGAACATGGCTGAGTGTCCTTGCCATATGAGTCCAACTCCTCATTCATCTTTTTCAATTATGAGTGGGAAATGGGGATTAAAAATGTTCCTATCTGTGTTTACTATCTTTACTTGGCCAAACAGGTCATAAAATCCCACTATCAGCTCATAAATAAACCGCAACAGAGGGGATTCTGCCAATATGCAAATATAAAAACAGGTTCTGTTGATTTTTTTTATTATGTTTTTTTAGTTGTAAATGTCTTATTTTCCTCTTTATTCTGAGTTTGTATTAAAGCATCTCAGCTCACACGTCAAGCTTGCAAAATTTAGGGTGTAATAATATTTTATTAAATCTCTTTCACTTTCCCAAACACAGCCTGAGTAAGACTTGTTGTTTTATGAGATGCAGCATACGCTTTGTTAGGATTCATTTATGTGCTTAAAGGGATAGTTTGAATTATTTGAGGACGGGTTGTATGAGGTATTGATAGTCAGAGTTGTTACAGTTTTAATGTAGATGGATCCAAATGCAGGACACAGACAAGGAGGCAAGTTTAGACAAGAGGGTTTATTTCTTAACTGCAGAGAGATGAATGGGTTGGATGAATGACTGAGGCACAGGAAGGTACTGTAGCAGGCAAGCAGACGAGCGGGCAGGCAGGCTGATGACATCCTGAAGCAAAAAGAAAACCCACGGTTAGCCACCGGCACAGAAAAACAAAACCATAAACCAGGTAACTCCTAACTAGACTAAGGCTTTACTACCACACGAGAAGTCGAAGCGATGATGCACTGATGACTGTTTGTGGAACAGTGATTTTGTTACAGTGGCGATGAGTGAAGCTCATTGCTGATGCTGAGCAGTTGAAGTGGTAATTGTAGTAAAGAAATGAGAAAATATTGACATTTAAGATGCTAGAATAAGAGAACTTTGATGTTTTTTGTTAAAAAATTCTCAAAACGATCAAATTAGTTGATTAGTTGAATGTTTAAGCTATATTTAGAATGTTTTCGGAGCTTTACTTTGCCATCAGACAACCTTTTCCGATGGGAAACCGCTAGTAATCAGAGCCAAATATGCCAGATATTGCTTTCTCTGGCTCAACCAGAATCCCTTTGCAAAATGAGTCATTTTACCTTTTAGAACAGAAGATCACAAGCAACAGAATTTGCCACTTTCTCGATCTGTTAGTTGTGCAAATATGTGACTTTGGTGAGCTGGGGGTGTGCTGACTGCCATCTACCGCAGGTAATAACACTGACTATGGAGTATCTCATATGAGCTCACTTCAAAAAAACTATCCCTTTAAGTATGAAATCCATTTCACTAAATTCTACAAGAAAGAGAGAAAATGCTGCTGTGTTTCCCACTGACAGGTCAGTGCAGGGGTAGAAAAAGATAATCAGAAACTTGCAGTATATCATGTCGATGAAGTTATCGCCTACAACTTATTGATCAGTATCATCACTGAAAGACCGCACGTCGTTTTTCTCCTCATGAAAGAATTTGCTTCTTCAAACTGACAGTATCTATGTCAGTCCCTGCTGTTTAGCAATTCATTATTGGCTGAATTTCTTATTATGTACATGCAGATTACCCACTGCTGACTTGATTATTTGAGTTGCAGTGTAACATCTTACAGCCAGCCTGCTACAAAGTAAAACTTCCAGTCGAGAACATCAAGGGAAAATGCCAAAGTAAGCTAGCTCTCCCCATCCAGCTTATCTATTTAAAAAGCTTAAGATAACGTGGTGTTATCTTACTGAAAATGCTCTATTTGTGCTTTAAAAAGCAGGTGTGATTGGCATGAAAGAATAATTACAGAGGGCAGAGCTTTTTCTGCAGAGTTGTGTAAGTAGCTCTGGGTCTGCCACCCTCACACTGCAGAGAAATAGCTCTGATGTGGTAGACCTTAACTACATAATGAGAGAGGCAGAGTCATAAATAACACCACATTTGGCGAATGACAGCTCACCTTGCCTCCCTGTAATGTCTGATTGAGCGGCGGATGTGGGCAGCAGGACAGCTGTGAAACATCACATGTAAATGTATCTATCAATTGCAGGAATATTAGGTAAATAGCCTCGCGGGCTGCTCTTCACTTTGTCAGCAGAAAGATGTGCCACTAGGATTTACTCGTCGCCGTGAAGGATGACAGGACACATCTGAGCGGCAGAGTGGAAATGCACATCCTGGCTCAGAGGCGACGCTGCTTTGAGAAGTTCTGTGTTCGCATGTGTGATGGCAGCAGCAGGAGTTATGTGGCTCTGTGAAATTGAACAAACAAGTTAATAAAATCCCCTGGCTATCTGTTACCCAGGAGTGTGCACAAGCTGACAGGCGTGAGCTGATATGTGTGGCGCGGGCCGTTATTTGTGTGGCGGACGTCTGAGTCCCGCAGGCTTTCATCTAAAACACAGGCAGAGCCCCCATTGAAGGTTGTTTCCAGATTACTTTATGTTTGGATTAACTTGATGCCGGTCAATTATTCCTAGATCTCTGCCTGGGGTCTCATTACAGGAACTTTCTAAGTCTGATATCCTGTCTTAACCAGTTTAGGATGACATTTAGGATTTTTGGTACGACAGAAACATGTTTCCCACCTGCATTTAGGAAAAAAATCCTTTCTTAAGATTGGAATTTAGTTATTACAGATCAGTCCTAACCGAAGACTCAATGAATTATAAGTTAGGACGGCACAGACCCTGACCTTAATTCAAAATTACTGCCAAAAATGGCAGCACCACTGTTGTTAGGTCATGGCAATGACAATGAGGAAGGGAAACAACATAAACACTGAAATATTATGATTGAAAGTCTTCTCATGATGATGATTTAAATTTCATGAAGGTATTAATGGATACTTATTGACTGCCAAGACTATTAATTTTGAATATAATCAATGTGCTACATCCATTTAAATATTTATCCTGTGCAGATATTTGTGAAGAACTTCCCTAAAAGGTGTGGTTTCCTCTTCTCCACCGACACAGTTTAGTCCTAAAGTAGAAGAGCTCTGCCAACATGAAGTTGACCTTCACATGCGTTGTCCCGAGCTGAAACAAGATTTCAGACTGAAGCAGTTTCAATATAAAACATCGTATAAAACAGAACAGTCAAGAAGATAGCAGCCTGCTAGTTGCATGTCTCCACCAGCCAGTCACATTACAGTTTATATCCATGTCTGTCCAGACTCATATAATGTCTGAAGACTTTGAAGGAATTTAACATGGAACTATTAATAGTAATTAGCAGATGAATTCCTGAGTTATTCCCTCCAAGCATTCCTGTAGTATCACCCTCCTAGAACGAGACAGACATGAAGTCACAGTGACCTTGACCTTTGACCACCAAATTCAATTCATCCTTGAGTCTAAGTGGTCATTTGTGATTCTGAATCACAGAGAAGTCCCTCCAAAACAGCTTTACATTCCTGGCAACAGCGCCATCACTTTGCCTTCGGAAATGTGCAACGCAATAATGTCCATGTTCAGTGCAATCTGTGCTACCCAGAAATAAAGTTTGTGTTATCTGCAAAGAACTCAACTTCAAATCTTAAGAAAGACTTAAACAGCCAGCAGAGTGCTTATTGCTCATGTGTTTCCTGTAAAACAGGCAGCTAGCGACGGATTTTAGAGGGACTAAAGTGTGCTATGGATATGAGGCTAGGAGGGAGAGTGGTCTTATCAGCTGACTCTTCCTAGACTGAGAGCTCCAAGTGAACACGGCCAGACCAGGACCGAAACAGCCTCTGAGACCAATGGAGGTCAGTTTAATGACAGGAGACCAGCCTGACCGGTCGGGTCCACTAGGAGGCTGCTAATGGCATCTAACATTTATGGTTAGCTACTTTAACAACAAGTAAGCTAAAGCCATTTCTGTCCATCAGGAAAGTTCTGTAATTAAATAACCCAGAGTTAAAGCCGACCAGCTAGAGGACATCAGAGGGGAAACCAGCAAATCTTTTCTGCATAAAATATAATCAAGTCTAACCTAAATCAGTGAATATAGTTATACAGTTGGGCTCCCGTGGCATCACAAGCAAGAGTTTCAGTGGAGGCAAATTTAGTGTACGCCCCCGAGTGTAAGATGAGCGATCAACAATTTTTTATTGTTTTCCAGGAAAAGACAGACAATTGAAACCATTGAAATACCATTAAAAAACCTGAGAATATCTACAAAACAACTTTGCCATTATTTGGCCAGATACTGGCGTTTAAAACACTTAAACATCAATTTTGACTTCATGACACTGATAAGAAACACTGATAAGGTTCTTTATCAGTTAGCCTTGCATAGCTAACATCAACCCACTAATGTTAGCTGCAGAAACACTGCAGGAACATTTAAGGGTTTCGCTTTTCAGAATTTTGTTTCAACCATTTTCAGTGCAGTGAAATATTTATGACGATGAAAGAGAAAAAAGAGCGTTTGTGGGACTAACATTTTTGTGGCTGCATCCATTTTTTAGCGTATGATTTGTATTCAGTAACTGACTACATTCCAAAGTAATCTGATTCCACAGCTAAACTGGGGTGGAGCAGGGGTTGCCTGGTCACGTTGGGGTCAGAGGAGCAGACGGCGTAGGCGCCTGTGATTGAGAGCACTGTCACAGCACCTGCGGTCACAGCCTCCGATGAACTCCTCTGGGGGTATGAATAATGTACACAGTGGGCCTGAGTGATGGGTGGTGTAATAATGCCAGGCAGAATAGCGTGACCAGAAACCCCAGTGACGGCCAACGTCTTAACCAGCCTGCCAGCCAACACACACACACACACACACACACACACACACACACACACACACACACGTACCTATCAAGGGAGAGGAATGTATTTAGCTTGCAGTCTGCTACCGGATGGTCTCTCAAGTGCTGCTGTTAGAGAGAAACTGTTTTGCTTTCCTTTAACATCTGAAATTTTTATGTAGGTTTAGAAGCATAGCCTCGCTGTTCAGATGTATTGGATCTCACAGTTGTTGCAGTTAATGAAGTTCGACACCACAGCACACTCCTGGGATGAGGAAAATTTAGTAAAAATAGGCTTTATTCAAATGTTGGTTAGCACAGGTAGACAAATCGTGAGCATGAAGGCAGAAAACCACAACACATCAAAGATGTGAAGTTAGTCAAAAGTACAGCCGTTCAGGCAAGTTTGGCAGCACAGACTTCAGTAAACCGAGAGACGAAAGGCTGTGGTACAGTATGCTCAAGAACAAACCTGCAGAGTGTAGTCTCACCACATCTGAAAGGAGCCATGTTTATAGCTGCTCTGAACCGCCGCACTGGAGGTGGGCTGAAAAGCCTGCACTCACAGAAAGCCGCGATGAATGGTACAAATGGGGATAAAGGTCAGGCAGTCTCCCCTCTAAGGCATTTGTGGTGTTGCAATCAGTTGAAAAGTGACAGAAATAGTTGTCTGAAGAATCAAAGAGAGAGCTTGAGAGAAAAGAAGTTCAAACCCTGCTTACTTTCTCACACCAGAACACCTCACCAGTGACTGCATGAAATGGGCGTGTTTGTCGGTTTTGGAAAGACACATACAAAAATGGTCAAAGTAGATGTCGGGAAAAAGGTTTTCAGATGCTCTTTGGGTAAAGAATAACAGAAGTGGGAAGTGACCAAGTACAAATACTTTTAGTGTATTTAAATAGAGCTTTACTCAAGTGTTTATTTTTCTGACAACTTTTACTCCCTACATTTTAGCACAAATATCTGTACTTTCTACTCCTTACATTTTCAAAACAGGCTCATTATTCATTACTCGTGTTTTGCATCATTTTGCGCTGCCTTCCAAACATCAAGATCGATTTCAACCTAAATGGATGAGACAGTAACACATGGAAAAGATGATTTCTTGCTGTATTCATCAGTGCATATCACACTCAACAGACGTATCAAGATGAAATAAAACGTAAAAAACTGTAAAAGATCTAACAAGACAAAAGACATAAAGCCATGACAGGACGAAAACAACATAACAAGACCAACACAACAGGACAGGAAACAGGAACAGGAAAAACTACACAAAAGATGCCACAAGATGAACAAGATGAAAAAGACCAAACAAAATAAGAGATGTATCAAGACAAAAAAGATGCAAAAGACATAACAAGATGAAAAAGATGTAACAAGATCAGTTAAGATGATTCTTAACTGGCCACTAGGGGCTGCAAGTGATCGGCAGCTGCTTTGGTTTGAAATCGTGTTTCAGGTAGGAACAACGTATGTGGGGGTCATGTTAATGTTGGCAGAACTTTGCAAATCTCCGCTGGTTGTATATGGTAGTTGTGGTGTCATTGCAGTAGGTGCTTCACTATCTGTTGCCTGGCGGGGATCTGCACTCCTCTAGTTAGTTATTTGATGCAATAAAATGCAGGTTTCACATCATGATTGACAGCTGAGCCCTGCTTGCACTTGAGTTGGTCGGCCGTGTGGGCTTGAATACTGCCCTGATCACTCCGAGTGACGTCACCAGTGGCAGATGGTGGCGCCAGTTTTGGCTTCATTTTCTACAGAGGGAGAAAGAAGGTGACGCGTCGTCATCTTTATTTATGTCAGTGTTTTAAACCCAGAACCTTCTTGCTGTGAGGTGACAGTGCTAACGACTGCACCATCATGCTGTTAGTCTGACTCACTGGATGTCAACTGACAGTATTTTTCAGAGGTTGCTACATCCTGGGCTTAACGCCACTCAAGACAATTGTGATTAGTTTAAAGAAATACAAACCAGGTAGAGTGTTTTTTTTCCCCCTGTAGCTTTCTCCAGTGTTGAGTGCTGGTGGAGACAGGTCAGGCTTTGCAAGACTACGTGTTGCATATTCTAGCGTTGTGCCATCACCATTTTCACAGCAGAACTTTTGACTTGTTGGAAAAGCAAAGGTGTTAATTAATAATGGCTCCAGTCTATTCACATGCTGTAGTAAGTCATGACATTGTGTCATTTGAATAGCATGAATAACACCAGGAGCTTGAATCATTTGTTACATTTAAACCCAAGCTTTTCCTACTGTGACATGTCAAAATGTTGTATGTGAAAAGGCCTGTTGATGGTTCATTTTACAATTGCTTTCTTGAATCTTTCATTATTAAACATTTGACCTGTGACATCACATCATTTTTCGGTGCTGAGTCCAGGATCATAGACCTTTTTCAAAGCCGACATGTTGATGTCTCATAGTAGGCAAAGTTTATACATGCTGTCTCACTGACAGCGCTTCACCAGACACTTAAATGCAACAGAGTTAATATTATTTGTTGCAAGTCATGACAAATCAAAAAGCAGCTGTGGAGGCAGGTCACTGATTAGAAAGGGACTCACTAAAAACTTGGTATTTCGCCTTAAATTCTGCATCACACATCGACTTGCTTTGGGTTGTATCATCACTTTCTAGATAAGCAAAACCGCAACCTAAAACATTGTTTATAAACCTAATTTTTGCATTAACCCCATGATTAAATTCACAGGAATCCTCACGCCTGATTGTCATTTAAAGCAAAGATGATTTTTAAATTTTTTTTAGATCAACAATTTACAAAAATACAATTAGATTATGGCTCATTGTACTGCTGGCATGGCTGCAACAGTGACTAACATTAGACCTGCAGATTTTCTAATGACTTTTACCTGACTGCAAATAAATCCTTACATTGACCATTATCACGTTATACTGGAAAATAAGAATAAATCATGGATGCAGTTCTAATTTTTCCCTCATTGACTAATGCGGTTGATTTGAAAATAGATGAATAATCTTTCTTACTTTTACTTACAATAAACTTCTCCATCATTGTATGTGTGTATTATTCAGTCTGGCTTGGATCAGTTTATAAGCTTTAGAAATAAAAAACTTTGTCACTTAGTAAAACTTTTTTGTGTACTCTGAGCACAGGCTGAGATGGTCACGGAGCTCCACTTGCTGAAGTATGCACTGCTACATCCTGCAAAACCCTGATCCTGATCAGAAAGTCAACAACATGATCCAGAGAGTAGTAAAAAGGATGGCCAGGTCTGAACAAAATAGACAGAAAATAAGGCCAAACAGGAATCTGAGTGGGGAGAGGGATGGCAGAGTCGTCACTATGGCAGCAATATGTTTCATTAATGTGACTGGTAGCTCTCAGAACAACAGTGTGAGGTTGAACACAGCCAGTCAATTGACTTTGAAACACATCCCGCTGTGGTGTCTCCAGGTGGAGGTGGGTGTGACATACAGCTGCAGATACTGGCAATCTTCCTGTCACCAGTGCAGGGTTTGCACTGAGCTCAGAAATAGCTCCTGTCTCCCTCAGAGCACAGAGGTTGCAACAGTGATTTCTCCACTAAAATGTTGCACGTCTGCCCCGGCTCAATTTTCCTCCCGTCTTTCTCATACCATCTCGTTCTCTCTTTCATTGTCCCCTGCTCCACTTCCCACCATCCTTAAAAAGAAGTCTTTGTCTAAGTGAGTCATTTTCCTGGAAATGTTGATTTGGTTCTTCACAGAATGTGCATCCTCCAGTGGGGCTTGCCCTCGTTGATTACTGCTAAGCTCTTTCCCCGTCTCTCATCGACTATTTACTTGTTGTTTTCCTCTCTATCCTTTCTCATCGACTCCCCCTGCGTCCCATATTGCCACACTTTTCCCTGTCACTCATTGTCTCTCTTCTATTCCATGTCTCTTTCAGTGTTGCGCTGGTGTCAGGTACTTTGCAACAACTCCGGGCTAATGGGAATAAAAGGGATATGAGAGACGGGAGAAAACACCACCATCCCCCTTAACATCTCCCATCTTCTCTGGGGTTGAGTGAAAAAGCAGGAGGTAACGAGGGAGAAGAAGAAAGGAAGTGGCGCAGATTACTGGAAAGTGAGAGTGTCTTTTTCTGGGCTGTTGATGGGGCACCAAACAGCAGACTGCATGGCAGCACTGTGATCTTCAAAGCCTCTCTCCCTCAGTCCCCTCTCACTCCGCTGCTCCCATGTTTTCTCACTCGAGAGATGGTATATATCTGCTGGCTTCAGGCGTGAAGCTGTTGTAGCTTCAAAGTTTTGATCCTATCATCTCACCCGATCCTTTGCAGGATCCTTTTGCCAACATTGTCCCCGCTCCTTGTATTCAAATGACTTTTCTTTCATTAATATTGTAGCAAGAACAACATTAAGGTAATACACTTAAGATTAAAGGTAGAATATGCAGCATTGTTTGTAAGCAAATCATTCAAACTTGGCTCCTCCTTCCTGGCTCAACAAATGAGAAAGAAGGAGACATACCATACTGAATTAAGAGAAGGATTACTGTTAACAAGAACAAAGTATTGAATAAATAATAATGAATAAAATATAATTTTCTGATTGTTTAGCAGTGGTTACATTCTAAAGCACAAAGCACACCTCTGCACAGCGCCAGATTTTGTGTGAATGTAGCCAAAGTGATCCTCAGTCTGTGTGTAAAACTCTTTCTACAGCTCTCACAGACAGAGAGCAGAGCAGCGAGATAGAGAATATAATGTAACCGTGCACTGTTAAAGACTGGGGGCTACGCACCACTACCAAATAGGCTGATGCCCAGATAAGTCCTGAACACAGCAAAACAATGAGAAAAAGACAAAATACAGGCAGAGAGTAGGGTCTCTGCAGATGCAGCCACCATAACACACATCTAGTGGGTCATATGTGATGATTTAATGATGATAATAATACTTTTATATATGAAGCGCTTTTCAAAACAAGTTACAAAATACTTAACATAGAAAAAAAGGGCATTAGGAGCAGTTAATAAGATATTATGATAAAACACAATCAAAAATAGTAAAACAAACAGTGAAAATCGATGAACAAAAGTAAAATCAGTAAAAATAAACAGTAAAATAATTTCTCTGACAGGTTATTCCAGGTTGATCTGAGTTTCTGGCTGGATCAGGAGTGTCAGTCGTTGCCATTTCTGATCTGGCAGGCATCACAGGTTCCACTTCGGCTCGTAGGAGGTCAGTGATATGTTCTGGAGCTAATCCTCTTTGAGCCTTGAATCCTTGTGAACGTTAAAATTTTGGAATGGGAGCCAACGGAGTGATTTTAAAACCATTGTAATGTGCTCTCTCCTGTTGGACCTGATTATGAGTCTGGCTGTGACATTTTGAATCAGCTGACGTTTAATGAGGTTTTGTTGTGTGAGGCAAGAGAAGAGTGCATTGCAGTAATCTAACCGGGATAAAATGAAGTCCTGAGCAGATAAAATTTCCCTGAAATTTTTTTAAAGATTTTTTTGTGCTCGAAAAACCATGATGGAACAACATAATTAATTTGCTGGTGAAAATTGAGGTGGTTATCAAAGATAATACTGTGGTTTCTGCTGGCAGTGTTAGAGGAGAGTGGTCCAAGATGAGAGAAGATGAAGTACTATGATGAGTTGGGACTTTTAATAATCCTCTCAATTTTTCTGAGTTTAAATGTAGAAAAACTGATGCCATCCAGTTATTGATATCTGCAAAGCACCTGTGTGCTTAATTTATTAATTCATGTCAAAAAGAGATATTATTGTGTATCATTGGCATAGAAATTATAA
Organism: Lutjanus campechanus; assembly: GCA_027495735.1. Taxonomy (NCBI): domain Eukaryota; kingdom Metazoa; phylum Chordata; class Actinopteri; order Lutjaniformes; family Lutjanidae; genus Lutjanus; species Lutjanus campechanus. The sequence continues at coordinate 5,791 of JAJHUR010101662.1, read as the reverse complement.
CTGCTGTTTTTTAATGATTTGACCAAGTGGTGCCATATAAATGGACAAATACTAAGAGGGATTATGTTTATATAACTCTATATGTATGATTCTACAGAAAGAAAAAATGCTGCATGTATTATACCTCTCAGCTTGATTCATTAAAGTTTTGAAGTCAGCAGTCAGAATATATCACCCGATCATTATTTTGTGGCTCACAGGGCAAAAAAAAATCAGGCATGTCACCATGTACCAGCTCTCCCTCTTCACTTCCTGCTCACTGATGGCTGGCCCATAAAAGCTGGATGTGCCACAGTGGATAATGCTCACATTTGAAGCAGGGCCACTGCCTCGGTTTTTCAGAGAGAGAAGAGAGTGGACTTGCTTTGATGGGGGTTTGCTATTTTTGTGCTGCACAAATACCTTCGGTGTCCTGTTTTCAGCTTTTGAAAATCCCTTCTATTTAATCCAGTTTCTGCTCTCTGCAAGAAAAAAAAAAGACAAAGCATTTCTCATGGAGGTGTCGCTCAATATTTATTTAATCAAGATGAAATATTGTTCTATGCCTGAATATAAATGTTAATTACATGCATGTGGTAATATCTTAATTCAGGACAATGACAGAGTGATGGTATTGTTTACCGAGCAAGGTGCCTAAGGGAGGCCTTTCAGGATGCTTTATGAGTCTGGTTAGACACTTGATTAAGGACTTGCTTTCTACTGGGGCTCCATCCTCACTGGAGCACAAAAAAAGACACAGCGAGCTTTAAGTCTTTCTTCCATCATCTGTGGCTGCAGTACGTGTGGCACTTTCAAATATTTATAAGACTCAAATTAAGCTGAAAAGGCATGAAAAATGCAGGTTTTACTATGACAAGTGAAAAATGTGCATTTGTTCCTTGATTATTAGACTCACAAGCTTGTCTGTAAATGATTCGCTCAATAGAAACTGATCACAATCTCCCTGCTTTTATTGCTGAAACTGGGTGGGAAGAATTAGAGAGCCGAATCAATGCAAAGTTTTTAGAGCAGCCCTTCATATTGAGGCAGTGACATTGTGTGCTTATGATTGAGGAGAACAGAGCCCCCCCCTTATGTATGAAAATAGATATGTCTGTTTCAAATGATACAAGCATCACGACTTGCATATTTCCATATGTGCTTCCTGTTGGCAGAGACATTAAGCAATATATCAACTTGAGAGCAACACTCAGGGTCAAAAGTTACCTCATAGAAGAAGAAGAAGAAGAAGAATCAAAAGTTTCTGATTAAAACAAACATGGCAACACTTCAGGAGGCTGTAATAATGCACCGCTTGAGCAAGACGCAAAGGTGGAGGCAGCGTTGTAGATGCTGGGGGTCTGTGGGGCCATTATATACATTGTGACATGGACGGAGAATTCTTTGACTAACTAAATGATGGCAAACCTCGTCTAAAATGCTTTTAGACTTTTAAAAGTTTTTTGTTGTGTCCTGTGGTCGTGTCTTGCTTAGTCTTGCATACACCGGCTGAAAGGTCTGGCTCCACATTCTGCTAAAGGGGGAAATTTGCTCAGGCTTGTTTTCATATTGCTAAGCCAAGTATGCAGTGACAAAATAGGGTTTTGATGGAAAATTTGCACATGGGAAGGTAAGCCCTGATATTAAGATGGCTAAATCACTGCAAAAGAAAAGGCAACAGCTGCTAGCTTGTTTACGCTCATACCCAAACCATTTTTAGCGGGCCGGTTGCTATTTCAGAGGTTGTTGTTTCCCACAGACTTGAAAATGCAGATAATAGATGGTGTGATGCCACCTGAAACAACCATCCAATGTCAGGCTTATAGCCATAGTGTACATCTAGTGGGTCAGTGACTACTGGAGGTACTGCTCTGTTTCGTCGGTATCCGCCAGTTTGGCTTCTGAAACTCGGATCAAACTGTCAGACCAGGCAGTGTTGTTCAAATATGGATTAAGTTGATGTTACTACATTGCCTATTTTTCACCTAAAATGTTTTCAGAAACATATTTTAGTGCATTGTTTATTTGTAATACGAGAAATGTGCTCATCAGACCCCTACTTACTGTAGAAAACAGATGTGGGAAAGAGCAGCAACCTCCAGAGCTGAAAAATGGGTCCAACATGAAAGTACAATGTGTAAACCCCGTATTAACATGCCCAAAAAATGGTTTTGGCCCCTAGCTAATTTCTCTGTTCATGACAACTTACTAGAACTCACACATTTAAATTATATTAGGGCTTAAAGTTATGTAAAATCAAGGGCGTGTCTACTTTGAGTGACAGGTGGATACCATCACAGCTCTCCACTAGATTCATTCAGCTTCCTCAGCTGCAGCCACACTCACTCTGATTAGCCGGGAGTTAGGAGAGTCAGACACTGCCAAGATATCAAAACAGCTCTTGAGAAACCCATGGGTGATGTCGATGATGCTCCGGCCACACAAGCGGCCTTCCCGGATAAACAGAAGCTCCGATTACAACACACAGAGGGAGTGTGACTTCATTCTCTGCTCAAGATGCAATTACTCCACTATATCTTTACACAGCAAATTGCTGTTTGCTGGCATAGTGAGGCTGAATGTTGTATACTGCACATTTAAATGAAAGATATTTGCAGGGGCAGCGCCTATGGGTTTTACACTCAAGAGCCACTAATCAAAATCATCAACTTGTCATTCCTTTTTCCTCAGCACACCTTTGGTTGTAGCAACATGAGGAACTGTAGCAAGCATTAGTGAGTATAACTGTGGCACCAGAAGTCAAGCAGAGTTGCATGTTCACATGGAAAACCTTGATCAAACTCCAGAGTAATGCTCTTAATGGAATCTGTTTGCAATATTATAAAATAAGCCAGAGTGGATAAATAAGAAACTACCTGGATGGATGCCATGTCCCGAATGAGTTCTCTGTCTAGATTTGGCCGGGAATCGGAGCATAATTATTTCATGAGATCTTGTCAGTGTCAATCCCAGTGCTCTTGTGTGTGTGTGTGTGTGTGTGTGTGTGTGTGTGTGTGTGTGTAGGTGTAGGTGTGTGTGTGTGTGTGTGTTCTGACTTCACGATGAGTTGGCACTAAGAGGGCAAAGTGTACTGCTCAGAGAAGAGCAGCAAATGTATACAGACATTTTGACAAGCGATTGGGTCTTCACTGTCGACCTGCAGATCAAATGTGTCCCTGTCACCTATGTGCTGTAGACAGGTGGAGGTATAGATGAAAACTGGCACCTCAGTGCTGCCTGGGCCAGTCATAAGATACAATGAGCTCCCTAGTGATTCTCTGACTGTTTATCAGCACCACTGACTCTTTAAAATGTGTCATAGCTAATCATCATCAAATCAGATATTATCAAATTTTAAGTGCTCAACAGAGTTGTGTATCTAAACTTGTACAAAGTAATAAAGTAAATTCACACAAGTACTGTTTTTAGCCACAGCTGCAGGGCTCTAAGGGTGGCAATTTCTGCCACTTTGTCTAGACTGAAATATCTCAATTGGTATTAAATGGACTGTCATGAAATTTAATGCAGACATTCATGGTGTCCGGAGAATGAATCCTACTGACTTTGGTCACCCCCTGACTTTTTCCGTAGCACCACCAGCAGGTTGACATTTTTGGTTTTAAGTGAAATGTCAATTATTTGATGGTTTGCTGTGAAATTTGGTACAGACATCCATGTCTCCCTCAGGATGAACTGTAATAATGTCATCTCCTAGGCTTTTCATCTCACACCATCCTTATTCACACACATGTATCGCATGTCTGTCCGTCTTGGGAGAGGGATCCCTGCTCTGTTGCTTTCTCTGACATTTCTTCCACTATCCCTGTGTTAAAGTTGCGTTTTTGCTGGGAGTTTCTCCTTATCTGAATCAAGCGTCAAAGGATAGAGCGTGTTGTATGCTGTACCAATTTACAATATCTTTCATAATAAATCTTAGCTTTATGACCAAATACATGCAAAACTAATGACATTCCTGTCATTCCTGTCAGCCTCAGCTGGATTTTTGTCACAGTGTCAAGCGGGGTAGTGGAAACACAAGAGAATGGACAAAAAAAATGTAGACTACTTTGAGGCAGAACAGGGGCAGTTCAAAGGATTTAATGGCAAAGTAAGATACACGAAAAGACTTACGGGTAGTCAGACAGGCACAGGTCATAACCAGAATAAACAGTCCAAAGGCAAACAAATCCAAAGGGGCAGGCAGGAAATACAGAAATCTAGTCCCCAAAACACAAAGAAACACTGGGGCGCAAAGGTTGAAATGCTTGACAACCAGACAAGAGGAAGAACTGGGAAAGAAAGGAGGGAAAACACACAGACTAAAAACACAGGGTGGCTAATCTGGGATGGGTGAAACTAATCAGCAATTTGTTTTTAGCAAATGTTAGCCTGCTAACACAGCAAGACTATAAACTGGTTAAACATACCTGATAAACATCTGCATGATGAGTATTGTTATGTAGACTGCTGGTTTTGCAGGTCATAGAGCGCTTTATGTTTCTCCATGTCAACATTCAATGTTTTCTAGTTGATTCCGAAACTGAATTAACTCAACTAGGGAATGCCAACAAACAGGATGTACTGTGTGTAGGGTGGGCTTGGTTGCCAGGGTGTTTGTGGGTGGGTTTCAAATTCAACCAGTACCACCACAAAATAAGGCAGGAAAGATACGTATTCATGTTTATTTTTGGCCAGGAAAGCAATTTTATGTGTTTAAACACTAGCTTGTGTGCTGCAGCAAGCTTGTAGCACGCAGCAAAAAGAGAACTGTATGCAGTATTTGCTGCATGCTGCAAGCCTGCTGCAGCCACTACATGCTGCATTCACATCTGGTGTAAATAACACGCATTCTGCTATCATTCTAATTAATGCTATAGTTGGTAATCCTGTTCCGAACTTTTTCTTATACTGGGTGAAATGGTCCTTCCATCCTGAGAGTAGTCAGTACATTATGTATTCAGAAAAAGGAACGAAAAGAATCAGACCTCTGTGTTTACTGCAGTTCTGTAAAAACTCTGACCAATCCCTGCCTTTCGGTGCGAGTGGAAAGAACCAATCAGATGCCTTCATGTCTTGTCCTGCCCACGCCCCCCTCTGTCCCTCCCTCCTCCCCGCGTGCACACTCATCACGTTTCACCGTTGTCGGAAATATTCAGCACAGCACAGGTATACTGTGTGATTTTTACTGGTATTCTAGGTGGACTAAATTTTAGTTTTACCTCTGAATAAAGTGGTTAAATAGACTTGTTTAGAGCCTGCCTGATGGTCTACTTGTTTCTGTTACATTAAACTTCTGCACCACTGTGTTTCAGAGGAAAACTGCAAGGTCATCAGGACACTCCTGTGTTTATTTGACATTTCATTTACTTGTTACAATGCAGATTAAGACACACACATACAAACAAATAGGTTTATAATATTGTAATACAGTAGATTTACCTTTCCAACAATAAATAAAGACGTCCAAATGAACTCTTTCTCAATTACATGCTGTGCTAAGTATTTGTCTATTATGACATTACCATCATGTTATTATATTGCTTAACATATTAGGCCATTTATTTTCAGTAGCATAGACAGAACATTATTAGCTAGCACTAATTGGACAGAAGGGATTGAGATATAATCTATTTCCTCCATTAGTCAGATCGAACATCCATCAGTGTGTGGGGGAAAAAAAGCAGAAAAGCAACTTGATTTGTTCAAATGTAATGACATGTGGCTCTCGTATCACATTTAGGAATGTGGAAATGTTCCATTAGAGAATATTTTTTAGTCTCTACTGGCCCGGCATCTGACACCTGTTTGAAAA
>JAJHUR010101659.1:1561-21052 GCA_027495735.1 Lutjanus campechanus | reverse complement strand
ATTACATTTCTTTAACACTGTGATGCTTGGATTACATTACTGACTATATTTCAACAGGTAATTAGTAACTGCACCTGAATACATTTTCAAAGTAACCCTCCCAAACCCTGAATCTGGACACAGATCACATTTGAATACCAGGTGTAAATGAGGTGTGAGTTTCACACATTTACACTCACTGCCTCGGTTTTCACTTTCACATTAAACTCTCATCATGGAACTGGAGTCCCTTCAAAGCACCCAAGCGTTTTCCTCTGTGACTTGACTCCGGCTGTTTCACACTGCTCCTGTAGATGGCAGTGTCACACCTGCTGATTTAAAACGACTCTGAGCTCATCTCATCTGTCATTGCAGCTCTATACTTTTAATATCAGCACTTTGTATTAGCAATGTCAAGGATAAATGTATGGAAACTGACGATTTTTATCTTGATCCTCCATAATGATAAATATTCTACATGTGTTTGGTTAAATTATTCAGTCTCCTTCAGTCCTGCGGTACGTTACAGTTTGCAGGACTCATCATACATTTTGACTCTTGGAAGAATGGCTGTCATGGGATCTTATATTAGTTGCATAAATTTCATGCGATGCAGCAACAGTTATTCTTGAAAAGTTTAATTAAACGCCGTAATTCTCCTTGTGACAGTCTGAATATAATATGATTCATCAGTTCCCATAATATGCTTTCCACTGTGTATAATTATAATATTAAATCACAGTCACACCTTCAGACTCAACCTGCTGCTGCTGCTGCTGCTGCTGTAGGTACAGTGTGACCTCCAGTCTCAGGAATAACAGCGAGCACAATTCACATTTACTCCGACATGTTCATCCAAACGGGGGATGGAGACGACACCTTTGACCCCCCCCCTCCGCTCCCAACCTCCCGTTTACCCGGCATTCCTGCGCCGACCTCTGACCCCAGGACGCGCAGGATCTCAGCCCAGAGGCAACGACCTGGTGTCCTTTATTGCGACCTCTTGAACTCTCGACACCCCCCAGTCAAAAAGTGAAACAGTTTGTCCCCTTGGAATAAATGACCTCTCTTCCCCTTGTCCGGCAAAGGTATGCGAGTACGTTGACCCCGCTCGACCTTTCATTAGCGCTTCCTTTTATTACACCGCTTCCTGCCCTGCTGCCTCGTCAGCACGTCACAGGGAGAGAGCGGGGGAGGGTGGGAGGAGAGAGAGAGGTGAGGAACGAGGGGAGAAGGGGGGAGGTGGGGGGGGGACGAAATGAGAAAGAGGAGGAAAGCAAAAAAGAAAGCCAAAAAGAGAAAGAGAAGCTGTAGAGGCAGAGGGAGGAGGACGAGATAGCGATGTAAAACGAGGGCAGCAGATAGAGCCGAGGAAAAGATAGATTGGCAGCATCTGCTGCGTTGACTGAAATGTCACCTTTAAATGGCTTCCCCGTCCTTGATGCCGGACCTCCCTATCTGATCTCCATTCTCCTTGGGAGTTGTAGTTCTGATGACTTATGTGGGACACAAAACAGATCTCTTATAAAATATAGCCCCAGTTCAAGATAAGCTTTCAGCAAAGGGAAAAAAAACAATTTCTCACGCCTCCCGTGCTTCTGTGAGTTCCACTGAAATTGACCATTTGAATGTTAAGTCAAAGGTCATCGTGCCACGTATGAATAAGATAATTGGATTTTGAGGCTCGCTGATACTGAGAGCTTACCGGGTGATGCGGCTACTCGCCCCAACAACTGTAATTCATTTTTTCCCTCCTGTTTTGCTCTCATACGATATGAAATCTATTTTCTTGAACACTTGCTGCTACAGTAAGACACCTCTGCTCATCCTGAGCACATTTAGCTTAGATAGAGCTGAATACCTCAGTCTGGTGGATGTGACTTTAAATGTAGCAGGGTTATTCTACAGGAACGATGGAATCTGGGTGATACAAATCTGCTGAAATGAATTCTTTTTAATACACCTGAAACTTATTTTATAGCAATATGAGTGTTTTTTGTTATTAGGTACATTTACAGTCACATTTAAGTGACTGTAAAGCAACAATAAATGTGTCTTCTGAGTTTGTCGCACCACAGGAACGTGTTATTGACCACCCAGCTAAAATTTTAATGGTTAAAAAAATCGCTAAGTACATGAAATTCTGTCTCAAAATAATAAAAAAAAAAGAGCAGTTTTCTCTGCTCTAAAACACTGAGGGCGTGTCCGCTCCGCTGTGAAACTACATCAGCTATGACCTGAAAATGACCTGAAACATGGACGCTCTGTCTTGCAGCTTTATTGGACATGTCCAGACATGTTTGAGCCACCAGAGCCAGAGGACAGTGACAGGATGGAGTTTTGTTTTTCCTTCTGTGTCAGGTTGTTGGAACTGAAGTGAGCTGAAGTGAACTGCTGGGCTGATTTGGACTGAGTTGTTGAGGTTACATTCATAGCCGACAGGGTGAGGAGAGGATGAGGCGTTCATGTGTTGGTCCATGGGGCTTATATAGTGTTGGGGGACCATTGCTCCAGCTGTCACTAGCACAGTCTGATTAAAAATTCGATTCAAGTAAACACAAAACTGAAGCTTAAAAATGTTAATTTATTTTTAATGACCATTCACAGTCTACCTGGAGTGCTTTCAGGGCCCACGTTTTGGGAACCACTGATGTGCACAACATTTATTTATGTTGTTGTTATGTTGTAGAAAAGACCATTTTTGATACCATCTTTTTCAAGTGGACCCAGGTACGGATCAACAAACTGTACCCAGGTACGGTATGCAGTGTTCACACTAATCAAACAAACTGGACATTGGGGTCAAGTGTACTCAGACTCCCTGATGTGAAAGCCCCCTAACTTCTAAACTTAATGAATCTACAGCAAGTAGAGCTTAATGTATTTTTTTTTATTATTTCTATACAGTTCATTAAATAATTAATGTGCCACTTCTTTATCATTGGTGTTACCTATAACGTAAACAACATTAAATGTTTTTTTTTTTTTTTTTAAAATTCTTATTGCAACCTCAATATTTAGTTAAAGGCAGAGTAGTGGAAGGATAAAACCAAGAAAAATATTAGATTTTTTTAAAAATACAATTGCATGTTTAAATAACATGGCATGCATTTATTTGATTTGCACCATCAATTTTGTCTTTCAAACTAGCAATCAATCAACAGAAGGTGTTTGATACTAAACCCTAAATATTGCCAAATGATCACATAAACAATCAGCAAACAAAATATTGCCTGAAAGTAAATAAATAATTTAAAAAAAATATGTTTTACAAGTGAAGAAATATAATATCACGGACATACAGGAATGACACTGGTGTCACTGGTGTGCCAGTAAGAGGAACAACAAAAGTGACTGTAGCACCAATCACCCCTCCTACGTCCCGCCCCTTTTTTCTCTGTGCTCCAATAGCAGCTGAGCAGGCTTGGTACCTTGGTCAACTTTCTCCTTTTCTTGTAAAACAACATGTATTTACATCTTAAATTAGCTAATGTTAGCAATACGTTAGCTAACTAGCAAGCCAATGATTGATATAGATTATCTAGATGGTTATGTAGCATTTTGCTAACAAACAACTGTTTCCTGGTGCTATCATGCTAATCTTTATTTCACTCAACATGAACAACTTTTTTATCAGTTGCTTCCCCAACTATTGTTATTATTGTTACATAAAATATATTTGAACTTTCTGCAGCTTCTGAAGAGGGGGATGCCAGAAAAAGTTAGGGAAGCACTGACCTAACCTAAGATGTGACTTAATGTCACTTTTTCATGTACCTCAGCAACATCTTTTCACCATGCTCAAAATCTGGCTCTCATTTCAACATGGCTGAGCACATCAGTGCAGGAAGCAGAAAGGGAGGAAGTTGACCGAGGTACCGAGCTTGCTCAACTGTACTCTCTCCAACTCAATTTGGGGGGGAAAAAATTATAATTTTAACAAAATGACTGCCATTTGTCAGACTGCATGTCTTCAATGAGGATTTAGCTTTAGTGCTCTTGATGCTAAAAAAGAACAGAATATACCCCAACAAAAAATAGAAAAACATTTATTGTGCATTTCATATAAAGCTCATGCAGCTAAATCCGCCCCAAGGCAAGAACAGCACATCCACATCTGGAAGGTGGCAGATCTTGTTAGCTGTCACTTGACATGAGACGCACTTGACATGTGAAAGAGATATGTGTGTGTGTGTGTGGGTGGGGGATCCACAGCATTTTGGGGCTAAGTCAGATCATGCTGACATTGTCTCCATGTGGTGGCTTGCCACAGGGCACAGCGGTGCCACACTTGATGTCATTTCTATCTTAAATGTCACTCTCAGTAAGCCCATCACCATCTACTGGCTCGTGTCCCCGGGGCCACGTTCACCCTTCAACCTTACAGTAATGTAGCAAAGAGGAGAGGGCAGCCAGACCTCGTCTCCGGCTCTCCAAGGCTGCTGTTTACTTCTCTTTTACATAATCTACTGTGTCACTGTAGGTCGTTAAACTCTGAGATACACTGGAAAATATAATGAGGCTCTGTGGACTTTATGTGTGAGCTTGCACGCACGGTTGATGGGTGTTCACCGGTCCCACCGTTGGCCCTGAAGTGACCTTTGATCCAGCGTGACCCAGAGGTCATGAGGTGCCCTTTCATTCCCACTGGTGTGGTGACAGGGAGGCTAATTACACACGCTGTGTGTCTGTGAGAGCCATAAAAGGAGTTACGGCTGTAGGATGACAAAGCACTGTCACGCTGGTGCTCATTTAGTGGTGCACTAGTGCTGTTGTCTTCTCCATTCATTAATGAAAAAGGTGTGTGCAGCAGTGGGAGTGCACCAGCATACTGTGTCATAGCCTTTACAAGGAAATTTGTGTATTATTATGGTCAGTGTTGTGCATGAACGCGCTAAGAGAGCAGAATTCTATCGAATGCGCTCATGGTAAACGGTGAACTGAATGGATCGGTTTGCAGTTAATGAACGTGGGCGTTGTTCACTCCTGACAGAGATAACGGCTCTCACATCGTTAGCCGATTTAAAAAAAAGTGTGATCACAGCAGAGAGGGTGTGCACGAATATGGACAGAAGTGTCGACGTGATACAAACACTTTATTTGATCATGAAGTCTGATGTTTCTCTGTAATTCTGTGGTTTATCAGTGAAGTGTATGAACCACACTGCAGGCTGGAGTTTGTTAACAGTGAGAAACACACAGATATTATACACTCATCTCCAAACGTCTGTATCTGTAGAAGCACATTTCTGCCAATATGATGGAAAAAAAAGTTCCTGTAAGTCATTATAATGAGGAACTTTGATAAACCAATGTCTTGGAATCTGAAAATAATTATTTAGTATTTCAAAATATTGAGTTAATATCTCAAAATAATGAGAAACTTTCTCAAAATAACTTACATACTATATTATTTTAAGATACTGAGTCCTTATTGTGAGATATTAAGACATTATTTTGAAATAGTAACTCAGTATTTTAACATAGGGGAGACCGGGGGCATTTGTAACTTGTTTTTCCCCCACAATATTCCATCATAACTCTTTGGCTATTTGAAGTACACTTGCCATCTTTTGATATAAGAAAGATATATGTGTGCATTAATTAATAATAAAATGGATGTATTTTCACCAAGACTTGCTAGCTCTTTTGAAGTGTGAATGTGCACAACACTGATTATGGTATGAAAAGTCATTTATACATGAATTACTCAACTCATCAATAGATGGTATTAAAATGGATTTAGTGGAGCTGACCAATCAACATAACTTTTAACAGGAAAATTAAAGGCACGGTGTGTAAGTTATGGTGTTAAAACAAAAAAGACGTAGTTTAATGACGTAGTGAAGAAGCAGGGAACAGGGGGGTTTCCAGACTTTTTGACTGAAGTGGCACAATTGATGCTCCGACCCCGACTGAGAGCGAATATGAAATGGTAAAATAATACAGACATCTGAAAGTACAAACAGCGACAGAGGAGAGAAACTACATTTCAAAACATAAAGATTCTGTTAGAAGCTACAAAAGTACTGAGAGCTGAAAGAAAGAAATTTTAGGAAACATCTGCCTCTCTGCTCATGAGCTCATTATGATAATATTTGATGTCTGAGGGGTAGACAGGAGGCTCATCACAGGTTGGCTTTGGCAGGCGAGACATCACCGCAGCCTGCTTGGAGGAGGGTCGGGCTCGCTTTGACCCCACTCCAGAGTAGGTCCTTCTCGGGTGCGCTTTGGTGCAGTTAAGCGCGCTGCAAGTGATAATGGAAATGCAATTGAGCGTGGTATAGTTTGGTTCGGCACGGCCAAAATCACTGGTGGACAAGGCCCATGTGTGCGACGGATTAACATGAATTCACATTCCTCATATCTACTTTAATTACTAACATTTAAGTACCTTACAAATTCTTATATTCCAGTCTTTAATGTTTTATTTAAAAGATAATCTTACCAATCATAACATCAAAGTGTGACACCACCACACAAATGTTATAAAAAAGCTTCCATACTCGAAGTCCTCAAAAATAAATTCTCTTCTACTTCTTCTACCTCTACCTTCAGCATTTCATCATGAAAAAGTTTTATTTTTATGATTAACTATTCATTCACATATTTGCTGTTTAGATGTTTTTGTGAGTAGCATATAAGGAACTACCACTGACATCTCATTATACAACCATCTGTTGTAAATCCATCTACAAAGTAAATGAACCTTGTAAGAATTAAAAGTAGAACACATACAAAAGAAGACAATACACATAAATAATCGGCAGACAGCTGGCCTTGAACTAAGGTCCTGAGCTAAGGAAAATCTGACGAGGCTCAGGCAGAATTCAGGTTTGTTGAAGAGGTAATGTGTTAAAGTTTTATTCACGTTATGTTTAGTCACATTCACCGACTTCCTTCTTCACTCTCTGATGTGTCTGACGTAACCCGTGTTTTCCCAGAAGTATAGCGACAAGACGCTTCTAAGAAACGCACCGTTATCTTTGAAAAAATAGAGATTTCTCGGGGTTTGAACATTGATAGAGACATTCTGGATAATATAACAGCTCAACAAAATATAAAACATGAGTCTAGCATTTATAGACATTTTAATGTGGAAATGCCAACTATTATAGCTTTAAAGGTGGTAATCTTTTGTAAGTTTCCCTTTTTAAAAAACTTTTAAAAAAAATACTTTACAGCTCTACCAGGTGAGCTACAGGCTCCTACTTTTCCATTTCACCTCTATTTACCATCATACCCATTTCAAGGACATCTACATGTGCACAAACCACCACAAAGTTCAGGTGTAGTGTTGTGCACGTTACTGCCTGTCCAGAAGTGCTTTCTTTAAAAAAATATATATTTCTGTTTAATATATGTATATAGACTGGAGAGATTTATTTATTTATAAGGTTTCTTTAATTTATCCTTGTATTTGTCTAACCTTTTGTATTTAATATTTAACACAGTATGTTGTTTTCCATGCAAAGCAGAAAGAAGAGAGCAGGGTGCGATTGTAATGCTGCACTTGCTATATTTGCTACTGGCTATATTTAATGCTTATTGTAGATGTATTCTTATGCAGCCAGAAGAAAATACCACCGTTATTACTCAATAACATCACTAAACTAATATTTGTATTGCTGTCGACCTTCAAATAGTCCACCAAGCTAACTGTTGAGACATTCCTGCTAACACAGAATGAAAATGTGGCACAACAAAGAGCTTTTAGCTTAATGCTAATTTGGCTATAATCAATATTTCCCTAAAAACAATGAACTAAATGTGAAAGGGTCACCCACAGCGATGAAGCCACAGAGAATTATCACCTGACTCAGCTTTTCTTCTCAGAGCTTCAGAGCGACTTTACGCTCACTGCTTTGTTTTTCCGGCAGCTTTGCTGTTTCAGTTTCAGTGCTCTGTTAAATCATTTTCAGCCACAACGTTGCAGCTATTTTCAGTGGAAAAAGCTAAAAACGTCACAGTACACTACCTCACCAAACCACAAACAGACAAAATGAGTGATTAGCTTGTGAAGATATAAAGCATTTAGCAGCTATAGAGCCACATGTTCCATGCAGGAGTTGGTACACTGTAAAAAAAAATAAAATAAAAATAGTTGAGACGACTTAAAATTTTAAAGCAACGGACTGCAACAGTTTGAGTTTGGGTTTTGAGCCCAACTCAAACTCTTAAGTTTTGAAATAAAGTTTAAAAGGTTTTGCTGTCTTATAACCTTTAGTTGAGATCATTTACTTTCTTCTTTACATAAGCTTGAATCTTTGGTTTTTGAAACAAAAATGAAAATTTCTTTTTCGAAAATTGGTCACAGTGAGTTATGAACCTGATTTGTCTTTTTTTTAGTGCCTGGAAATTAAACAGTTTCATTTGAAAATATTCACTTTCACTTCAATGAAGTTTTGTTTCGAGTATCTACAATTCAAAGCTTTAATTCCATTTAAAGAACAAAAGTAAATTATCTCAAAAGTTCAGTAGTTGGTAAAATGTTTTCAAAACTTAAGAATCTGAGTTGGGCTTAAAACTCAGAAATCTATCTATAAAATCTTGCCTTGAAATTTTCAGTTTTCTCAACTTTTTTATTTTTACAGTGTGGAGACCAGAACAGAGACCTAAAAGAGGAGTGAATATTGGACTAAAATTAGGCCAAATGAATGCTAATTTTGCTGTATGCTAACAACTTTGCTACATCATGATATGTTCATGTTGTATTCACTGCTTGTTTAATTGGCCAGAAAAACAGTTACCACAGTTTCCATCACATATAAATGAGTATTTCATACCATGTTTAGTTAATTTGACTTAAACCCAGCTTGCACAGGTATGATGAATATATTTACAGCTGGCCAGCTTCTGATGCAGTGCTAAATCTACAAATTCTCTCTATATGTGATCTAAATTGGAACAAAATGTGACAGTTTAATAACTCAAAAAAGTGCAAGAGTGTGTGTACGTGTGGCCCATGGGTGCTCCAGCTCCCACTGTAAGAACAGAGCAACATGATATATGGTCACAATTTCCAAACCCTCCATTATAGAACTGCATCTTTTGCCTTAAAGCTGCTCCACAAGCACATTACCTCTTCATAACACGGCGCTCTTTAGGACAGAACAGTCTTAATTATCACCACGAGCAGCCGGATATAGTTCTATTTTCTTCAAGTCAATACGTCTCCCTCGGCAGGCTGACATGAATTGACGGAGTTTACTTTTCACTGTAAAACTCAGCTGCAGATCAGAAGAGTTTCTGTGTTTTCATTTCATGACTTAAAGCGGTCCTGTGCACCGCAGCCGCACTACTCAGTCACCACTTTATCAAAGGCACAATAATGAAACGCTTCCTTACGACGTCTAAATATAGCACGCAATGAAAGTGGTGTCAAAAAACAAACAAACACAAAATAGATAATCCATTTGTGACCCATTTCTGTCCCTGTGTGAGCTCCATTGTTTGGAATAATAATAATATTAAAAAAAATTCTCTCCCCAGGCACATAGATATCTACAAAGCCCTCGTCGCTGACAAAGGGTTTGTCACTGTGGGACCATGAGGAAATTAGGGCTCCTGAGCAAGAGGCTTGTACAACAACCAACACCCTCCTTAAAAAAAATAAAAGAGAAGAACTGTCGCTTGTTATACCACCGGTGTGATCCCACTTCTAATTTTGAGATTCCCACCCCTACGTGTGCTTTCAAGCGTGTGAAGCCGAGAGCATTAGTGCTGCCTCTCTGATCGCACGGCGGCACAGGAAGGACATTGTCACCATGTGTGTTTTTAATAGGATAGCAAAATAAACCTGTTTTCTGGTCAGCAATTACCCATTCTTCTGGCTCGGTGTAAATTAGGAAAAGCTGCAGAAAAGAGGCTTTGAAGGCCAGAAGAAGGAGGGCAGGACAGACAGGATCTTAAATTAAGTCCTGGTTCATTTTTTTTTTTATTTCTGTGATATAAGCCTGGATTATACTCTCAAACGGAGGCAAACACAGAGAGCTGTGGACGCCACAGATACCTGTTAGTTGTGTTTGTACTACTTTACGAGAGTCAGCGTTCCACACATGCGCTGTAGACGGCGTCTGTCCACACGGTCACAACAAACTGGGGGTACGTGGATGTCCACACACTTTCCACATCATCCGTGTGAGTGCAAGGGTCCGTTAAGGTCCATGTGACATAAATGTCAAGTCACTGTTTTGCAAGTCGCAAGGAAGCCTGAAGTTTTTGCGCTCAAGTCCAAAGTCAAGTCCTAAACTTTGAGTTTCGAGTCAAAATGCGCTCTTCACTAAATGTAATGCCATTTCTACAACAGAGCCTTGACTTACCGTTCTTTGTGCAATTTAAAATGTCCAATTGAAGTTGTAAGTTGCTGTGTCTCTGTATATAATTTTTTAATCATTTCATTTTGGTTGACCAGCGCATAGTTTTTGCACGCTAACAGAATTTTCTTTGGTATCATTTTTTCCAGCTGGAGCTCAGTAACGTTGGTTCTTCACGGTTATCTCCTGCAGTTTGATTGGATGCTGTCAGATTGGTTCAAACAAAGTTGATCCGGAGAATTAAGTGTTAAGTGGAAATGCCGAGCATTAGTTTGACTCAGAAGATGAAGGGGAAATGAAATGAGTCATGACACACTTTTCTGCTTTTTAGCTGTGAGGTATAAAGTATTTTCAACTTCAAATGAAGTCACAGGTCACCAGGGTAAGTCCAAGTTGTGTTGCAAGTCTTTTTTTGACTTGATAGTCTTAAGTCATCAAATCTTGTGACTTAAGTCTCAACTTTAGTTCACACCTCTGGTTAAACGTTGTCATCCGAGGGTGTGTGCATAGGCTCTGTGACATCACAGACTTGTCCATGCAGCCACTACTGCCAAGTAACTAGTTACATTACAGTGTTACCTACAGAGAAAAGTAACTCTTTAGTGTACTTTCGCATTAACAAAACTGAAAAACCCTTTGTGATTCCTTGCACATGTTGATTATATTGTCCAGATAACCTGACAGAAAACTGGATAGCCTACAGCACATCATGTTTCAACAACTAATGCAACTGATAAACCAGTTAGTTTCAAAACACATGCCTACATACAAACAATAAAAGTGCACAGGCTTTTAAATCACGTAGACTCATCCAGCCGATGCTCTTTGTAGTTTACTCTTATGTAACACAGGAGAAGTTTTTCAAATTATGTCAGATAATCGGTTTCTCTTATGAGACTTCTAAAGCTAAAAAGCCTCTCCACAGGAGCACTGGATGATGTGACTGGACTGGAGTGTTAACTTTAAGAGAGTCTTTTCTGATCATGGGTAATTGTTTAATACATCTGTCTCAAGATCTGAGTTGAGATTTCAGATGAGATGTCTGCTGAGACTGAGTCTGTGTTCTGTCTTAAATGCAAAAGAAAGTCACCCCAGAGTAAAATTGTCACGGTTAAGGACTACTTATTTGAAATTGTAACTAAATAAGTGAGTACTTGAATTGCAAAACTAACACATTACATTGTTTGTTATAACAAAAAAGTAATCTGAGCACTATAAAGTCTTACTTTGTAATGCATTAAGACTCATTTATGCCAAACATTAGATATGGATACAGATGGAGCCTTCTGTCTTTATTCTGCGTTCATTTCTTCTGTATTTTTGCACATTTTCTAAAAACTTACGGATATAGATGAAATGGGGCAGTACCACCGAAAGTCGTGGGACCAGAAAAGTTTATAAAATTCTTAAGGATCAGAAATGATGTTCGTCATGCCACTTCCTCCACCGTTGCCATGATTGCTGTCAGAAATTTTGGACTCTTCCTCCTCTTCTTTGAAATAACTTTTGACTCTGAGTGGTGCCCTCTATGAAAGTTTTGTTTAACATCCATGCCAACATAAAAGACACATGGAAGTATGTGGGCAGTGACAGTTTATATCGTTTTTTGTACATAAAAGGGGGCATAAATGAGCCTTCAACAGACCCTCCGGGAAGTTGTGATGTTGCAACAGTTCACACGAATTCAACCCATTACCATGAATTTTGGCACAGCCTTGCAATTTTTTTTCCAAACTCTGCAACTTTTCTGCAAATTTAACCGATCATTGTTGCTTCCCGCAGGTTTCACCACCATAGCAGCCCCCCATGCAGACATCATACATGTACGAGTGAACTGATTCAATGTTTTGTTGCATTTTTTTTCTCTTTTTTGTCACGGGTACTGAAAAGAACACAATATTTGTCATTGTTATTGATATTTATCAATGTTCAGTGCACTTTTATTTTACAATTTTGCGCTATTTTGACTGAATTTGAGCTTCTTTGTGGAATACTGCTCAGGTGCAGACAGATTTTGTGAGAGTTTTTGTACTTGTGAGCCTCTTTGTTACGTAGAACACAGAGACAAGCTGCCTTTGATTTGAATTAATTATACAAAAAATTGCAATTTTCACTTGCTTCCACTATTTTGTTGCAAAAAATACCTAAAAACACTGCAACACGCATCAGATTTTTTTTTTTTTTTCTTTTTTTTAGAAAAGCTGCCATGAAATGAGACATTTTAGTCCGCAATGATCAGCCTGCAAAATCCTGGAGGGACTGATTTAAAGTACCCAGCTCTGTTGATTGCCCTCCCGCCTGGATGAACCGAACTGCGGCCGTCGATGCTCCCTGTACGGCTTGAGTTCTCTCATCCCCTCCCTTCATTCCATGTGAAGGCATGTTATCAAATGTGTTTGCTGGCTTTGTGTTTTCTACAGTGGTTATGCTCCTGGCAGGAAAGAAATCAAACACCCGTCTCTCATGGCAAACCACAGAACGGACAACCAACCCCCCTTCCCGTCCTCCAACCCCCCACGCTCTAAACCACAGCGCTGACTGTCAGGAGAGCTCAGACGAAACACAGGATTATGACTACAGTCAAGTGGCATGGAGGATCATTTCACCATTTGGTTTTCTGAGAAGGAGTTTCAAACTGACTCCATCTTTGCTGCAGTTAAGGATGGAAAAGATTTTCTTTCAAACCCCAAACCCCTTTTTACTAAGGCTGCGCCTAACTAAAGATTTCCCTGCTCAGTAGTTGCCAGTTTAAGGAATTGTCAACTAGTCACCTGTTTATGAAAATTTAATTATTTAAACACATATTTTCAGGACACAAAGTGAGCTGCCTGTTAACTAATGGCAGAAAGGATAATGACTCTGAATATGTGAATGTATCACAACAGCCCACAAGGAGACTGAACATTTAGTTAATTTCTTTTAAGGCAGTACACACAACTCTCATTTAAAACGCATGAATAAATAACTTCCACCCTCACAAAAACAGTTGCAGACTTTCCAGCACCGTGAACGATGGATGACAAATTAAGTCGCTATGTTTCAAACTTGCCCCTCGACAGCTTCACGCCTCCCGTCCCCACCTGAACTCATCATGTTTTCATCGTCCCCAGGGGGGTCACAGTCAGGTCGGAGACGCTGTAACGTTAAATCACCTCAGGTTCTGTATTCCACGTCAAACTGGCCCCCACTGATCTCAGAGGCTGTATCCCCACAGGGCCGCGAAGTGAGCGAACTCGCTGGAGAAAAAAGGTCCGTGTTGCATCAGTCCCCCGGTGAGGTGCAGCTCCCACATGGAATTTGAGGTGGGCTTTTTTTCTGCGACAAATGAATAAATGAAAACTCGGTTGATTAAGACTCAACGATTTTATCAAATCATTTTAACAAAAAGAAATTTACATTACACTTTACAGTACAATGACTCACTTCAATGGAGGAAGCTGTTTGAAGACCTGGAGCAGCTGGAGAAACTATTTTTACTCGACCTGGATAACTGGACTAAAATGGACTGATGGAATATCTGTATGGGCTACATTAAATTATAAATAACTGTCAAAAGGAACAACCACTGTGTCAACTTCTTTAAGCACTGAAATTTGTTACAGCATGACAAGGCATTTTTCAATACTTTTTCAATACCAGAAGTATCGAAGTTCAGAACCCAGCGGAGTCCTGCACCAGTTCAGGTGGCCTGCAAAAACTTTGTGCAACAGGTAGAAAATACATTTAAATAAATTTGCAGGTGCATGGGTAAAAATGAATAATGTATCGCGTACAATACAACGATATGTTTTTTCACTTGTAGAAAGCAAAAATTTTGGAAATGACTGTACAGTATTTTTAACACTTACTGTATATTTGCTAATAAAGAAATATCAAGTCTGATCAGCTGGAAGGATTTTATTGTGAAAGACTATGACACGACCTTTGACCCCACTTCCTGTCAAACAATAGGATGTCACTGTTTGATCTGATAGCAATGATGGCTAGCTGGTCACTAAAACTGATGACATAAAGGCAAAAATAGCCGGTGGAGGATATCAAATTATGGAACATACATCTTGAAGGCCAAGTTGGACATTTGGGAGAATTTTACTGTGTTCAAAGATGGCTTGTAAATAGTTTTAAAAAGTATTAGCTTTTGATAGCCGCAAGCTAGGCTCGTCGTCACTATGGAAACACATAGACAGCTGCAGGAGCACAGGTGCTGCACCAGTTGAGAACACAAATGAGTGACTGTATGTGTGTTTAATCGCGGGTGCTGGTCAGGTTGGGTGGTTGGGGCTTATAATCACAGTTCCAGATTTGACTTAGAGGTAATTGCGGGGTAACAGGTCAGTTCTGGTCCTCAGCTTTGCAGGTGTGGTTTGCAAAAAAAATGGACTCTTGCAGGACTCTGATACCCAACCCAGTCCTAGTGGCAAACGTCTGGACATTTTCTGTACGGAGTGACGGATGTGATGTATGTGACTTGTACAGTGTTTGGATGGAGGTTGTTCATAAAAGTGAAGGCAGAGTGCATAGCGAGGCCTCAGGGGCAGGTGATGTGCGGCTGTGATGCCACCTGACATCTTCCTCAGAGGTGTTTCAGGCAACAAATAGCAGGTCTGTCTGCTGTCAGCCTCTAGGCCACCTGGGGGGTCAGGCCTGACACTCGGCGCCGTGACAGCACAAGCACCCCCACCACCACCACCACCAACCACCTACCCCCCCCCCCCCCCCCCCCCCCCCCCCCCCCCCCCCCCCCAGTCCAGGGCCAGGCTTCGGAGCCCCAGAATGCACCAGGAGCCGTCACGGCCGATGAGGAGTGACGCCGGAGAGGAGGGAGAGAAATCCCTCTTTCCTTAAGGTGCAATGAAAGGTCAGGAGCCCGGTATCACTGGGAGAATTACTCACCACGCTGCCTACCTTGACATCAACAGAGAGCCGACCTGCGGGGAGCGAGTGAGAACGAGACGGGGGGAGAGAACAGGTGGAGGGCTGGAGAGCTGTGGCAGATAGGCGGTGAGGGAGTAATGAGTCGGAGGGGGGAGGACGGGATGACAGGGTCAGGGGGAGGTGGAGAGGCAGGTTGAGGTAATGGGCTATAGGGAGCGTGTATGTGTGTCCTGGTGTTTGAAATCCCAGTGTGTGTGTGTGTGTGTGTATGAGAGTGAGGAAAGGGAGGAGGTGTGTGTGTGTGTGTGTGTGTGTGTGTGTGTGTGTGTGTGGTGGTGGGGGGGGTCGTTGAAGACGTCTTGCCCTTGCAGCACTTCATCACATTCAGTTTTTTATCCACGCTTCCTGAACTTCCACTGCCTTTTCCGCTCCAGTTGGCTCTCAGCGGACAATGCGATCAGAGTGTCCCTCCATGTGCATTATGCAAGCATGTTCCGGTCTATAGTTAAGATGTCAATGGTGCGTGCACCTCCCCAAGGTCAACACCCTAATGAGAAATCTCCGGGGACAACAGTAATTATCAAATAACTAAATGCAAAGCCAGCCAAAGTGCGATAATTATTCCTGAGCCCACCGTTGCTAAAAGGTTTGATTGCATCCTTTCCCTCAGCTTGAAAGAGACTTTTTTTTTTTCCTCCCCCCAAAATTCACCAAGTCTGAGTCGATGTCAGATACTGGTAGCCTGTCAGTTCTAGTCAGGGCCTGCCACATTTGAATTCTGGGACCATCTGCTACTTCATACATCCTCTCTAATAGCTTTCTTTTTCCATCAGGGCTGTCTCACTATCTGACATAATGTAGTTATGCACAAGACATTCACTCAATATTCAACAAAGCGCACACTATCTGCCTGCACGGCCGTGTGGCATTCTCTCAACCTGCCCGCACATAACAGGAATTTAAGCACATGAGCACTTGGTATTTGACTGCTCCGGAGTCTGAATAGTGTGGAGGGGAGTCGGGTGGAGGATTGAGATTGATCAGCGGTGAGACAGTGACTGTGCCGCTCGCTGAGTGTTTCTGATTTTTTAAGGTCACCCTCACTAGAACCAAAAGGGCACATCAATTTTAGAGCCCTCATGAGGAGGCACCGCGTCTCCTCTTCGATCACTCAGCCCCCTGCGGAGGAACGACATCTGAAGGTGCACTTGATTTGTGTGAAACCCGGTGCTGCGCATGATCGGAATAAAAAACAAACAGACACAACCTGGGTAAACAGATGGATAGCACCGCAACATGTGGCGCTAGACGGCTTCAGAGAACATGTAACAACTGGAAGGCGACTGATTAGAAACTTGGCAGTTGTCAAAAACAATATGGTGCTTTGTGAGTCATACTTAGTGTGGATTTGTACGATGCCAGATAACATGCAGAAGTGTGTGTTAAAGGGATATTTGGATTATTTGAAGGTGTGTTATATGAGGTACTTATCCATAGTAGGTGTTATTACCCATAAACGATGGTGAGCCCCCTCAACAAGCCACAGTTTGGAGAAGCTGAGAGGGAAACCAGCACAGTAGCTCACCAACACACTGCTGTGGACAGGGTCAACAGCAGAACACTTAAAAAATGGCCCCTCTAAAAAAATCAATATAAGCATGCACGATATTTTGAATATTTTTGCCGCTTTAACTTGCCGCCAGACAGTCTTTTCCAACAGGAAACCACCGTTATATGAGCCAAATAGTGCACTTTCTCACTCAGCCAGACCTCACAGAACACAGGAGCTGCTGGTCTTCTCCTGCCTCGACTGGTTACTTTGTATTATTGTGTGACTTCAGTATTTTAAAAGGTAACTGCAGAGCAGATCCTCCGGAGCAGCTTCACGTGGCAATTCTGTAAAACATCTTTTGCTCAAACAGCTTTTTCTGTGAAAGGAACAAAGTCTTGGAACTCATACCCGATCACTTGAAATCTGCTACAGATCACCGCTTTCAAGAAAGCTACCAAATCCTGGTTAATTCAGTAACAAACGTCCTCATGTTTAGTTTTTTAAAAGCAATGTCTTTAAATGTGTGCTTCATTGCGTTCTGCTGTGCTCAGTATTTTTATATTTTGTTGTATTTAACATCTTTTTATCTCGCTGTTCCAATCGTTTGTTTTCATAAAGGCCCTTCAAGGACCAGGTGTTGAAAATTAACATTTGCTACAAACACTATGAGAGATGTTTTCAGCTTGTTTATGTGTACAGTATCTGTCCCTATCAAGTAAACCATAAATACATAAATGAATAGGTTAGCTCAGTTTCACCGAAGCTAACTAAAAAAAAAAACATTTGGCAATTTACAAGGCTAGTTATTTTTATATCTAAATGTTCTCAAGAATTAATGTAAATAAAAAAAATATCTAATATAATTTCTGTTTTGAATATCACCACACCAATCATGACACAACAAAAAAACACAAACACAGTGACACAAAATTAAAGTCATGTGGGTGACAACTGACCTGACACGCCTGATGGTTTGTTACACATAACCTTATGGGAAGTCACCATTAGAAACTGTTTGGAAAAGGGCAGGTACTTTCTAAAAACACTTGGCAGATGATTAGATGAACCATCTGTCTGTCACATCGAACACAGGCTAACTTCAACCAGTCAGGTTATGGCGCATTTCCTTCATAATGGCGGTTTCCCATTGGAAAGGGCTGCCTACTGGCACGGTAAAGCAGTGAAAATATTATAGACTATAATTAAACTGTTTTGGTTTTTGTTTTTTTAGGTGGATAATATAAGTTTTATTGTTGAGCTTGTCCGCAGCTGTACATTGCTTAACTTCCATGCTGATTCTCCAAACTGGGGGCATGTCGATCGCCATCTACTGTAGGTAAGACACTTAATATGGATAAGTGCTACATACAACCCCACTACAAATAATCCAAACTATTCCTTTAAAATATAAGCAATGGATGTGGCTGAACAGCCAGTTGAACTTTTATGCCCCATGAGAGTTCAGAGCAATAAGTTCATCTGTCAAAAGATTGAACATGATTACGTCTTCATTTTCAAAGAGGAAGGAGGAGAAAAGGAAGCAAAACATTCATAACAGCTCATGAACTGGGAACAAGCAGTCTCTGGTAATAAACCCTCATGAATGAAACTGAATCTGGACGTGTTCAAAGTGAAATGTATAATTGCATAAAGTGTAATTGGCCTCGACATGACCCCTCCTCCTTCGAAAAACAAAAAGGTCAAACAGAGTGCGAAGCTGCTCAACATCCACATCCAGTAACGCACTTTTGGAAAGCAGCACAAGGACAAAAACAATGAGGCGTTCATCCCCGAGACAGCTTCAGGGAACAGCAGTGAGTGGGAGGAGAGTGAAAAGATAACATCACAAAAAAAAAAAAAACACAGACAAGGAGAGGGAGAACGCGGGAGAGAGCAGGAGGAGGAGGAGGAGAGTCATCAGAGATCAGGGTGACCCTGTGCCACTCAGGAACATGTTCTGCCTATAAGCTAAAGGAGAAGCCTAAAGTTTGCCACTGCGTAATCTCTCGGCTGTCAACATCCTGGGGACTCGGCCTTGACAGTGACCATGTTCCAGCAGCGCGGGGCCACGCCGCTCTCAAAACTCGACCTGACACGGTTGGAGCATATTTTGGTGAAATGTTTGGCCAAGTCTCTCTGAGCAGACAGCAGAGAATAAATATCCACCTGCTCCAAACTATCATACACGCTTAGATATAAAGGTGCTAACTAGAACCATAAAGGGTTCTTTAGTTCCTGGTAGAATCTTTTATAGAGATTCCTTTCAGAGAGTCATACCTAGAACCCCACAAAAAGGGTTACACCTAGAACCAACTGTGAAAGGGCCCACCCAGGACCCTCTATGAGAGGTTCTAAAAGAGAACCTTTCTGTGGTACAATGGTCCAACCCAGAACCCTCTCTGGAGGTTGGATCCAGAACCGTTTGACCTTCTAAGGGTTCTAACAAAAATCCACCCAGGGCTTTGTACTGCAAACTCTCTTATATTCCAAGGGTTTTACCTAGAACCCACACATGGGGTTTCTGCCAGGAATGTTTTTACATTCCAAGGGTTGTATGTAGAACCCAACCAAAGGGTTCTGTCAAAAAAACGTTTTATCTAGAACCCACCCTGGGGATTCTACAAAGAACCCCTTTATATTTCAAGGGATTTATCTAGAACCTACCCATGTCTGCTGAAAACGCTTTCATATTCCAAGGGTTTTACTTACAGTACAAACCACCCAGCGGGTTCTAGCAAGAACCCTTTTTATGTGATGGTGCAAAGAACC
>JAJHUR010101657.1:0-11243 GCA_027495735.1 Lutjanus campechanus | reverse complement strand
GGGGGGGGGAAAAGGGGGGGGGGGGGGGGGGGGGGGAGGGGGGGGGGAGGAGGAGGAGGAGGGGGGGATTCACAGTATTCTCAGCTACGACGCAGAGATGGATGAGGGTGTGCATACGGGGCAGGTGATGCAGAGTGCGTTAGCAGGGTTAGCGATCGTTTTCGAGGGACTGTGACTTCGCTGAGCGCCGGTTCGATAACGTTAGCTCGTCTTCTGGCGGACGCGTCGTCTGCTCGTGGACAGAATGGGGGTAAAACTACATTCCTGGTCTGACTAAAATGGATTTGCTTTGTTAACGTAGAAAGAGTCTCTTTGTGTTTCCAACACGTTGTTAAATTCTTGGCTTTGCCTTCTTGTTTCATACAGTTTCTTTAGAGAAATGAAGCCTGCTGTAAGTACGCTCTGGTCTCCCGCTCCGGTCTGTACTGAGGGGGGGCCGAGGCAGCTATGATGCTGGGAGGTCCGCGCTTGGAGGGAGGGGGGAAAGGGGGCTCGGAGGAGGCGGCGTGGGCGGCGGCTCAGACGGGGGGCGCTTTGCGCTGCAGTAGATACTGGTGGATGTCGTCTGCGTCGCGCTTCAGCCAGGCGGCGTTGAGGAGGATGTTCTCGCAGCACTGCTGCACCGTACGCTCGGCCGCCGGCGCCGGGTGGCTCTCGAAGAAACTCTGCAGGGACAGAAAACACCCAGAGACGCCAGTTTAACACAGGAGGTCCATCCCTCGCCCAGCGGTGAAGAAATAACAAAAAGTCCTTTAAAGTAGGGCTGAACGACATCAACAAAATACACACAATATTTTTTACCTAATAACTCAATATTGATATCGTGACGATATCATAGGTGGAGCTGCAACGATTAGTTGATTATTAAGTTAATCCCCAACTGTCTTGATAATTGATTAATCTGTTTGAGTATTTTTTTAAGAGAAAAAGTCTGATTTCAGCTTCTTAAATGTGTATTTTCTTAAATATGTTTGTGTTGTGAACAAAACAAGACATTTGATGACGTCATCTTAGGCTTTTTCATCCTTTTCTGACATTTTAGAGGCAAAACACTGTTAAGTGACTGATCGAGAAAAGAATCGATCGATTGACAGGCCATGAAAGTTGCAGCCGTGACTGTCGGGACGACGACTGGTGAGATATAATCATCAGTAATGTGGTAAATGACTCAGTGGGTAAAAGCAAATAACAGAACTGAGGCAACAGTCTGTGCTTCAGACATTAAAACCAAGAAAAGACGTCAATTAAACCAGATCACGACATAATGATATCCAAAACCTAAGTCTCGTATCACGAGACAATATAACATCAATATAATACCGATATATTGCCCAGCTCTACTTTAAAGCTCTCAGAAACATGGAAAATTGAACTCAAACGATTCACTGACAGCTGGACAAACTCCAGCTGCTGCTGATGATGAAGAGAGTGATGAACAGCGACTACACGGAGTTTAATGTGAGACTGTCTGTCAACTGCTGCTTCTGAAGTCGAAGATAAACTTTCAATCTCGACGAAAAGTGTTTGAAGAAAATGTCAGAGAAATGATTCTTTTTTTAAAGAGACGCCGGTAACCAAAGGTTCAGCACGAGGATCGTTTTTCTCTTTAAATCACAAAGAAATAATGTCAGACACTCTGCATCAAAAGGGCTTCTTATTTTTTTTCTAAAATCAGGTCATTTTTCCAGAACAAGTCATGTACATACAGAGATTCTGAAAGAATCATAAAAACCGTCCTTTAAATCCCTTAAATATTTATACAGCAACCCAAAAAAAAAAAATCCAATTCATGGGCCGACAATAAGGTTTGTAAAGATATTTGTGTGGTGTTGCTGGTAATATGAATCAAATCGTTAAGATAAACTTGTATCCAGTGACTTGTACACAGTTCATACAGTGATGATGTGAATAACAGATTTGATTCTGTGGTCGTGTTGCCCCCTGGTGGTGAAAATATTTAAAAACAGAGTTCAGAGTTGTTCTTCCCAACTAAAGCTGATCAATATGGTATAAAAGTCATATTGTGACTATTTTTGACAAAAAATGGCGATTGCAATTTGCAGCATGATTAGTGGAATTGATCATTTGTGGATTAAAATTTGTATTTTTACTGAAAAATCCTCCCAAAAACTATTAAAATTGCGATTAACTACTGATTATTTTCATTATCAATTTATCTCTCGATTGTTTTCTGGATTAATCGATTCGTTTATTGGTTCATAAAATGTCAGAAAGTTGTTAAAATGTTGGTCACTGATTTCCAAAGCCTAAAATAACTTCTACAAAAGTCTTGTTTAACTCACAACACAGATATTCAGTTTATGTCATAAATGAGTCAAGAAACCAGAAAATGTTCACACTTAAGAAGCTGAAATCAGAGAATTTTTTACTTTTTTGTCTTTAAAGATTATTCAAAATGATAACTGATTATCAAAATCAAACAAACTTGTTTTCTTTCATCTGGAGAAGAAGATTTTTAGTTTAATTTTTATCTCTGCAGCACTTTATTATAAACTTTATTCTCTTTTTACTTTTTCAAAACAAAACTGCAATTTGGATATTTCACTTGGTGATGTTGCGATGTCGATTAATTGTGCATCTCTATTGTCAACATAACTCAGCTGACTTAAAGAAAATAAGAATGATGGGATGGTTTATATTTGTGAATTAGTTTCCCTTCCAAAAACAATTGAAACTGCAGAATAAGTCAGATTAATCCTGAGAATCTCTCACCTTCACTTCAGCAGCCATTTTGTCGATAGCGAATCCATCGACTGTGAGCTGCAGAGAGAAAAGTGAACAAGAAACAAACGTGAGCAAACAAAAGCACAACACTCAAGTTCAAGGCTTGTCAGGTGAGCAGCTCAGATGAGCAGCTGTGTTGTGTCTGTCACTTTTTACATTGTTAAGACACTTTATTTTGCCGTTTTGGTGCCGTTGAACCAAACTCCATTCTAAAAACAGGTGTTTTATGGTTGGGACATATTCTTTGACAGTAAAAACTTCAGTCCCATCATCACTGAGACTTTTTCTGATTCACTTTGACTGACAGACACAGTCGGCTCACATGTCATTTACTCAGTAACATCATTAACTAACCTGTGATGAAGAGTTTGACACAGACACACACACTGACTGGCTGCTTTTACAGCGCATGATCTCATGTCTTAGAGCCAGAGAGCAGTAAACTCTGCTCTGCCCGGGTTGTAAGTTGCAGATAAATATTGTTGGAAAAACATAAACAGACTTGAAGTGTAAATAAACACTGTGTGTGGTTGTGGTGGTTACACACTCGAGACGCAGCCGAGGGAGCCTGAACTAACAGACAGCTGCATTAATTTAAATCAGAGTGAATCTGATGTGCATTATAGTAATATATTACATTTTGAAAGTAACTTGCCCAACACTGACTGAGATTCTGTGACAGGCAGAAGCAGCAGGAGTTTTGTTTTCTTACCTTGATAAGCCGTGATATGAGGAAGCCGCCCTGGTAGCGGTTGTAAAGCTCCTCCCAGTTGTCTTTAACAAACTTCCAGGCTGCTTTCCGGCCTTGTTTACTGCTTCCAGCCACGCCTCCGATTACCGACACAGTGTCCTGGGGACGAACCTCTTCCTGTCGGGGGGGAGGAGAACCAGAGAGAAGTGAGCTGAGGTCAGCATCTCGCAGACTGATGGGAAATCCCTCCTGTCAAAGAACTTAAACACTGAACCAAAAACCATGAATAAATTACCAACAGAAACTGGGTCTGATTTCCCCCTAAAACACATGATCATGAGCATGCAGGCCAACAATAGAACTGGACAACAAATGACACGTCTTTCATTTCCTCTGTCACCCGGAGAAACAAAACCAACATTTGAAGACATGCGGTAAACGGGGTCTTGTGTACCGAGAGGGCGAAGCTGAGGACTTTCTGGATGAGGTCGGGGGCGGAGATGGCGCCCAGCACTCGCTCGATGCGGTTCTTCTCCTCCTGCATGTCCGCTTGTTTGTGGAGCTAAAAGGTCGAGCGACAAAAGAAAGATGTGCAAGAAAGAGAGAAGAGGGAACAAAATTAACCACAAAAATGTGACAGAATAAATACTGTAATAATGAGTCTATACTGATGGTAAATATTAATCACTCATATTAATGTAATCTGTTAGTTTAATTGTCCCTGATGATCTTTATGTCTCACACACGAGCTGCAGTCTCACCTTCAGCATCGTGTCCAGTGTGGTACTGTCTCCATGCTTCAGCACTGTTAAATACACCTGAAAAACAAACAAACAAAAACACATTTAAAATGATTCAAACATGATCAATTTAAAATAAAATAATAAATATAAATCAGATGTTGTATGAGGAGCGATTCTGATGTAACTAATATAAACACTGCAGGTGTAAAGACGTGTGTCGTGATGAGCTGCTGATGTTTGTCCTTGTACAGAATTATTCTTTGTTAAATTAAATCAGGTGTACTTGAAGTATCAGACGGCTCCACATGTGAGCCACCGCAGCTGATAACTTCTCTTATATACTCCAACAAAAACATGGTAGAACATGTTTTAAAATACAGAATTACTGCCCTGAGGTTGTACGTCTCCACCAACCAGTCAAGCTGCAGTTTACATCAGGCCTGTCCAGATTTATATATGTTGTTTAGACTGAAGGGGTGGGAGTTATCACTTTATTGACACGCTGTCTTCACTTTGAGACACTTTGTTTACAGAGGACTGAGGCTGTGCAGCAGTGTGAGGGGGTGTGGGAGGTTTGTGGCTTATTAGGGCTGAGAAACAATCAGAAAATATTGGGCCTCATGCAGGAACATTTTCGTTTTCTTATCTTAAATTTCTCTGACTGTTGTTCGTACGGTGGGCTCGTACGAACACGACCCGTCAGATTCAGCAGAGTCTTAACTTGAGATATCTGTGTAAATGATCCACCTGTGTGTATTTGACTGCACGTACATGAGATTTGTAAATTAAGATAATTAACACCCCAATAATATCATATAAGGCTGCGCTTCCTGCTCTGTATGTCAGGAAGTGTCCATTCATGAAAATGGCATCAAAGAGTAAAAAGAACTTTATGAGTTTGAAGACGGAGACGTTCTGCTTTCAGAGATCATCAGCAGTGAAATTAAAAGACCTGCTAAAGCAAAGAAACGGGAAAAGCGAGCGCTGTTGATGTCGTGTTACCGGAGGGTCGGACTGTCACAGAGAGAGAGAGAGACAAAAAAGACTCGCCATAGCAAGAGGCGATCAATGACTGCAGCTGGAGGAGGAGGTCAAGGAGAAGTTTTCACGACGGGGACGGAGGACAGAACAAGTGAGGATGAACAGCAACTTCATAAACCTGCATGTGCAGATATACGACCAATAGACCTGACAACAGGTAATAACACATCATTAAATTAATGATGATAGGATTTATAAGTACATTTACAATTATATTATAATTTTAAAATGTAGTCAAACAGGATAATAAACTTAATTATGAAGTGTCATTTATTTTTCAAATTCTAAATGTCTTAAAACTCGTGAAATATACAGTCAGTGGAAAAACTTTGGTTGGTTTGGTGAATTCAACAACTTCTCTTAAATCACTCGTACACACCACATAAGAACAAATCTGTTCATACAAGCGGTTCTTTCATGAGACCCAGAGTTTTATTTCTCTGATTCACCGGCTTTCTAGTTACCAGTGCTCCCCCCCCTGATCAGAATCTGATCAGTTCATCCTTCAGCCCTGGTGGATGTTTTTGCGAAATCTGAAGAAACGTCCTCAAAGCCCTCCTGAAATATCACGTTCATGAGAACGGGATGGACAGACGGAGAGACGCCCTGAAGATGTTAACACCTCTGGCCGTCGCTTTTATTGAGGCATAAAAACAGTTTTTGTTTTTCCATTAAAAACAAACACGTTTATTGTATTTTATCTGTGTTTCCTGTTTATCGCTGCTCTGTATGTATCAACAGGTAGCTGCGGGCAGTACTGCTGGGCTGTTTTGTTGCTTTGCGTCGTTTGCGTGGCTAAATGTGCAGAAATTACGTTTGTTGTTGCTTTATTACTGTGCTGACGTTTCGCTCTTGTTGCTCTGCACAGCTTGTGATTTGTTTTGTGGAATTCTTGTTTTGTTGTCGTCTCTTTGGTGTCTTGTTCCCTTTGTTTCATTCCTCAAAACATCTCTGGCACATTCACAGAAATGCTGATTAATGTGTTGTCCTTATAAATAAATAAATGAATGAAATATCAGCTGAGAAACGCTTCAGAAAATGTCTGTACAAAACAACCTTTTTTTTCCCCCATCACGACACAGGCTGTGTTTTATCTCACTTACCGGGCTCCTGAGGTCAGCAGGCAGGACCTGTTTTCCCTCCACGTGGTCCCTGAATCTCCGTCGGGCCTCCTCCAGTGTGGGTTTGTGTCCTGCCTTCCCGAGCTTCCCCAGAACAAGACCTCTCAACAGGGCGTCCAGGTGACCTGCGGGACAAAACCGTCAAGTTATCGTCTTCAAACTTCAAGATCTACAGGTCAGTCTGGAGTCTGAAACCATCTATCAACTTAGAATTTCAGTCAACCAAGATTTTACACAACCTGAAAAAAGCACATCTGAGTGAAACTGGATAAATATGTGCCAAAAAATATGACCTTTTGTTTTTATGCAACTTAACAGGAAGCTGATCAGTTTTTAGGATTTAAAATAAATGAGGACGTGCATGGAGAGAAACATCTTAAATGTTAATAAAGAGGAAATGAATCTATTTGTGTCTAAATAAGAAGAGTCTGAGCTCCCTGACGGTCGGTTCCCGTCCAGCTTCGTCCTCACCTTCCCCTGGTTTGCTGTCCCAGCCGAGCTCCAGGCCGATGGGGGTGAACAGGTCCCGGATGAACTCCTGGATCTCCTCGTGGAAGTCGGTGTGGGACAGCAGCGAGGACAACACTCCCAGGTTGCAGCTGAGGTCGCTCCACACCGTGTAGTTGGGCTCGTTGACAAACGCCTCCATCAGCTTCAGCACCTCCACCGTGCTGATCATCCCTGCACGAGACTGAAGGAGCCACAAAACAAACGTTCAGAAATGCCTCCACGACTCTGACTCTGTTCAATAAATAAAGTCCTGCAGAATAAAAGCTTTGTGCTTCAAGGAAGAACAGTTTTAAGGGTGAAGGTTGGATGTACTGAGCTGCCTCTCATGTCACATTCAAAGCCTCAAATTGCAGGTTTTATAGAGAAAGAGCAGCACAATTATTCGACACGATTCAACAATTCACTTGCTCCTGTTCCTCCCTGGATACACGTCACGTGTCGACTTATCTGCTTCAGAACAATCCCAGTTGCTATATCAAACTCACCCACACAATGGAGAGCAAAACATGCCGTTAATTCAACATTCGTGGACTCAATCAGTGTTCTCTCGTTTCTCCTCCTCATTCACAACGCTCCGCTGTCAGTACCTGTTACTATAGTAACCTGAAACCTGCACGTGCCAAACAAGCGAGAAGGAGGCGGTCATAAACAGATCAGCCGGCGAACTCAGAGGAGTCAGAGCCACAATGTTTTCAAACGAAACAGGGGAAAAAATCCCGGTGGTGAAGCAGAGAGTTTACGGTGCATCTGCATTATACTTTTTAAAATGTGTTGCAGGTTTTAAATAATCACTGATGAAGTGTTTGAAAGCAAGAGAAGAAAAGAGACTTTAGGTTTAAGTTTCAGTCCAACACATTGATTTGATTTGTGTTATATTATCTGTTTAAAGCTCCGTCTAGACAGCAAACAATCTCAGACAAGTTTTTTACTCGAGCATCTAAGATAAATAAATATAAATAAAAATATAAGTACTGTGTGAGGGAAATTGTGATCTCTATTCTTAGGGAGTAACTAGTTAAATGTAATTGAATTACAAAACACACATACTTGTAATCAGTAGGGCTGAACAACTGATCGAAATTTTATCTAAATTGTACTACGTTCTACTGCCTCTAATCTCAAACTGTGATACATGTACAACTACACAAACTCCCTCTAGTGGTACGTGGAGGAATGTCAGAAATATTTTTTCCTAATGAAATAAACATAATGCTACGAAAATACTACAGAAACTGGAATGAAAATACAGAAAATATTAAATAACTTAAGTGTAATTTAAAATAAGTTTGGTGTTTGTAGCTGAACAGGGTAGGTAGGGTCGGGATACACACCTGTATTTTAACATCGGGTCATAATGACGGTACCTGGAGATCTCAGTATTATCTGAGGTGATACGCGGTGTAAAAAGTTTGAGAAACACTCGTCTGTGAAATTAAATTAAATCTCTGCAGAGGCGTCCTGGTCAACACGTCGTTCTCTCGACTTCAGAAAACATCTTTGTTTAGTGCAGAAAAATAACAGACTATAATCATTTTAATGTGTTTTTCAGTGAGAATGAGAATAATGGTATAAAAATAATCCTTTTCTCTAATATCACAAATCATATCGCAATTGTACCATCAGCCAAAATAATTGTGATTAGATATTTTCAGTTACTGAGGAGAAATATGTAATCAGTTACAAAAATTACTACAACACTTTTTTTTTCTTGGTGAACGTTTGTATAGAATATAACATTCATTCTGTTCTGTCTGAGGGCCTTTTCTGGGACATTTATACACAACAAAAGTCGGCAAAGCAGCGACAAATCTGAGTGCAACATCATGAAGGACAGGATGGTTAACAAGGAGGCGTCTCTACGCACAGACTTGCTGTTTTTCTGATTGGTTCTCTTGTTTGAATATGAATCGTCTCTCGTCTGCCAATCAAATCAGTTTCCATTACTGTCGGCAACCCAAGCACGCCAGAGACCAGCTGTCTTGTTGAACAAGGACACCTTCAGTGCTGGAAACTTAACAATAAAATGGATCTAACATTAATGTAGAGTGTAAAGCTTGTTTGTTTAAAATGATCGATGTCAAACCTGTGAAAGTTCATCTATCAATATAAAGTTGTTTGGTTCACACTGCTTGGTTTTAATTTATGTTATTGACCTCATTAAAACATTTGTTGGAAGAGTAACAGGAACGTTTACATTTTTAACAGGACATTTTCCTGTGGGGAATAATAGGAAACAATGTGCTCTAAAATAAGAACAATGCCTTTATTTTGAAAGGATAACGAACTTCCCGTGAAGTGAGTGTTTGTCACTCAGAGTCTGACACATCGAGTAACATCATAATGGTGTTTAGTCTTAAGTTTGAGGTCAGGGTGACAACATGTTTTCTGTGGTGATGAAGCAAAAACTGAAGCAACAAATTTCTGGCCGCCCAAGAACATTTTAGTCTCATTTTAATATGAGCTGCTGCTCTTCATCCACCGGTAAACATACATGAGGACAGCAGACAACAGAATCTGTGAAGTTTCAGTTTAATGTGGTGACAACAAATGAATTTGACTGTTCTGTTTAGAAACATCAGAACGTCTGGACTCAATAAAAAAAGATTTATGATGAGATGTTATCCGATCGTCTGAACACTGCTGCTCTTTGTCAGAGTTCATCAGCTGATTAAACTGTCATTTCATCTTAAACAGACGCTGAATGAGAAGAAACAAGAAACTAAAACTTCCTCACCGTACTGACTCATAACAGCAGCTGAAGGGAGGATGAATGAAGAGTCAGTCACGGTTTCATTTAGTTTCCAAACACACAAAACAGAAGGAAAACTTGACCTTTTTCTGCCCTTTTTTATTTTTATCCATCATCATTTCCTTCTTTTAGTCCTTATTAGAATGTATCATGATTATTTAGACGTATTGTGACTAAAGAATGATTGATGATTTGTGTGAATGATCAACATTTTCAGTTTGCTCACAAAAAGGAAACTTAATTAGATTTAATAATTTTATGACTGAACTCTTTACACAGACATGCTATAGGAATTTCAAAATAAGGGCGTCTCTTAAACATTAATGCATTAAACATTGATAATCCAGACGGCTGCATCGTCACATCCCAACATATACGAGTAATGAAACCAGAAAATATTCACATACAAGGAGCTGGAATCTGAGAAATCACTTTTTTCCCCCTGAAAAACTAACTTAAACTGATTATCAAACTAGTGGTGATTAATTTAATAATCAATGAATGTTTGATTTATCGATTAATTGTTGCAGCTCTACCCCAGAGTTTTAAAAAGTTTGGATTTTGGTAATAACACCCGATTATTAATGTCAGGAACCTTCTTCTATGAACAAAATCAGCAGCGCGAGATGAATTTTCATTTGTTTTACTTTCACCACATCAGACTCCATCCCTCACTTTTTTTAAAACTTTATTTTTCCAAGTTTTTTAATGTTTGAATAAAAATAAGTATGGTTACGATATGATGTGACAAAATAACTCAAATGCTAACATGTAGTGTCTTTATTGATACAGAAGAAATGAGAACTAAAGGGAGAGAAAACTTTTCTGTCTGTTATGTTTTAGTATGTTTTGGTGATGTAATCTGTCCTCAGCTGTTCTTTTATATGAAACCTTTTGATTTTATTTTTGCTGCCCATCTTGACCGGGACGCTCTGACAGAGGAGATATTTTATCTCGGAGGGATCTGTCTGGTTAAATAAAGGATAAATAAAAACTTTCCCTTTTCAGTCTTCCTGTCTTATTCTGCTCCGTGTATTTGTTTACGCTCGGAGGGAGTGGATTTCCTTTTAATCTTGACAAGCAATTAGCCTTTTCTGAGACGTCTAAACACTTGAAGCTGATTACGTTTTGCCATGAAGAAGGAAAAAGGATGTTTGTTATTGTGTCTCTGCCCTGCAGTAGGGCTGTGTTTTGTGTATGTGTGTGTGAGAGAGATTCACCAGGGAGAAGAGGTCATTCTGCAGGCCGAGTCGGTCCACGGGCTGCAGGCTGAGGTCCCGCACGCCCGGCAGCAGACTCTCCAGCATGGACGAGCTGTACTGGATGCGATAGAAGCCCACAGTGCCGGGGTTGATCTGTAAACAGCAGGGACACAACTGGGTCAGACTGTGGGAAAAAAAAAATGCAGTT
Source organism: Lutjanus campechanus (assembly GCA_027495735.1). Taxonomy (NCBI): domain Eukaryota; kingdom Metazoa; phylum Chordata; class Actinopteri; order Lutjaniformes; family Lutjanidae; genus Lutjanus; species Lutjanus campechanus. Next base: position 233 of record JAJHUR010101657.1, on the reverse strand, counting down.
TTTTACCATTTTTACCTCTCAGACTGAGTGCTTTTATTCAGCGTGGCTTAAAGTGAGTCAAACAGCATCATCCTAATGCTAATGCTCGAGGATTTAGTCAACAATGGGCTTGTTGTGGTGGAAAAATGTCTCCAAACACGGGTAATTCTGACTTCTAACTGAACAAACATTTGGAGTCTTTTAAAAATCATTTTTCTGCAGATCTGTAGCTGTAAACTGTAGCTGGGAGCCTC
>JAJHUR010101653.1:0-15742 GCA_027495735.1 Lutjanus campechanus | reverse complement strand
CCACAGCACTATCTGATTGGTTAGAAGTCACGGGTAACAGCCAATCAGCAAGAGACTGGTGTGTGTGTGTGTGTGTGTGTAGTCCAGATAGCAGATATCACCAAAGTTTCACTAAATATCACAATCTTATGATGTGTTTCTATGACAACAGCATAGTTACACTAGTGAAAAGTCATGGTGGTGATGTCACTGGAGGTCATGTGACGTCTTTTAAATCAGTGTCTCTTCACAGAGATGATCTGCAGAGTAAAACACAGCAGCTTCTGTCCTGATGCATCAATAATTAAAATTAAGAGAGTTGACGGGTCTTTATAGTTGAAGTGAAGCTTCCTGTTAATTCGACCTTCAGATGGAGAAGTCGTGTACAAGATATACTTAACGTTAAGAGGTGAGGTCATGAGAACACTGCTGCTAGGCAACGGCAACATGGACACCACAACCGTCTCGACGGCAATAAGGCCACTGATTTTAGCAAGCTAGCGATCAGCTAACATGAGACAGGAAATACAAAAACATCATGAAACAATGAAGCTGTTGGGAACATTTTCATCAGAGAAACTCTCAGGACTAAAATATCTTAACGTCCCATCCACTCAAAAATGAGCTTGTGTGACCTCTGACATTTATGATCAGCAGAAAGGTCACGACTCTGAACTGTGAGGGCGGCGGCGTTCACGCCGAACACGAGCCCGAGATAAAGTCACATCTCAGGACGGTCTGTCCAGTGATGACTGAGACGTGACTTGTTTATTAGAATCTAATAGAGGTGAACACATTCAGAGAAGGCCCAGTAAACTGTGTATTGATACATCGATATTGATCCTGTGAGCGGTTGTGATTCGATCAGTTTAAATGAGTCGAAGCTGCTGATGTGATCAGGACGTCAGGTGGGATGAATTCCTGCTTCGCCCACAGATTCACAAAACATTCATCATGAAGAAGCAGAAAAACATTTCCACTTCTTCAGTTTCCAGTCTGATCGTGTTCGTCTCCGTGTGTGCGGGCTGACTCATGACTCAGCTGCTGTTAACCCCTCGCTGCCTGCTGCTCGGGGGGGATTCCCTCCCCGTCAGGGGGAAGTCACTGACATTAACCCTTTGTTTCATGTGTGTCGGCAGCCTTCCATGTTTGCAGCAGTGGGCGAGGAAAGGTGTCTAGGTGAGATGAGTCTGTGGAATCCCCCGCCGCGGTTCACAGGGACTCTTTAAGGTGGAATGATGTGTTCGTCTTTAATTGATCCATTTCTGATAAACTTCCAGTCAGATGACCTCACTTTGATTCCACTTCAGACTTTACTAAGATTTTCACTTCTTTTTTTCCTTGTTTCATATTATCTTTACAGCTGACGAGTAAACTCAACATCTTTACCTTTCAAATTATTTTATTTGTCGATTTTTATCTTTTTATTTACCGACTGCAGATTTTTAGTTACTTTAATTTATGTACCAGCTGTTGACTTTTGTTGATCCGCTTGTTGAATTCCATCGTTACATTTGTCAACTTTTTATTGTAACGATTATTTTCTCTATCTGTTGATCATTTTCTCGACTGATCAATTAGTCGTTTTGTTTGTAAAATGTTGAAAAATGTTGATCAGTCAAAGTTAAATATCTTTGTTTTGTCCTTCAGTGGAGGAAAGAAACCAGAAAATATTCACATTTTAGAAGCTGAAATCAGAGAAGATGGCTCAAAACCATTAATTGATTAATTTAATAGTCGATTAATAATCGATTAACTGATTAATCATTGCAGCTGGAGTGTTTCTTGAAGTACGAAAACTAAAACTTTCTCTTCGTCCACTGGGTCCACAGATCATCTGAGGGGTCACATGATGATTAAAGATCAGATTTATTTTTGTCTTGTTCTTCTAAAAATCATCAAAGTGAAATAAAGAAGAGCCGATGAGGTCTGGACCTGCAGTCAGTCCACGTTTCTTCATTTTAGAGGTCAGAAGGTCAGAAACTGTCGAGTTAATCAGCCTCCGTCCCTCCGTCTGTCCGTCCCTCTGTCCATCGCTCACGTTCACATTTTAATATGTCACATTATTTTGGAGCATTGAGGAAATAGATTGGAGCGTGTCAGCACAATGGAGGACATAATGTTTGAGATTTGTATTTTTGACACATCAGATGTAACCTGTGTTGAGGCGGCGGCGGCAGCTGGTATCTGCACAGAGAGAATAAAGAGCTCATTACGCGGAGCTGATATGGAGCAGATTTATCGACCGATGAGCTCTGTGGCCGACTGAGTGCTGCAGATAGTTTAGCTCCCATTGTGGGCAGCTAAATGGAAGGACTGGAAATCACTGGGAGGATTCAGAGGACGGACAGAAAGCCGGGGAACTTCCTGTTAAAGCTGCTCATCATAATGGACTCGCAGCTTCTCCATCAGGACATAATGTGCTGCGAACATCATCATTTACTGTCGACAATAGTTTAAATTCACTGAGCTCAGCTTTATTTTCTCTCTTTACACTCTGAGAAATAACATTTACACACACAAAGACATTCACGTCTACTTTATCATTATTGTTATTGTGTGTATCTGCTGCCATATTTGCTGACCCCTCAGTTGTTGTTTTTTCTGGGGACCCATTGAGAGGTCTTGGGCCTCAGGTTGGGAACCACTGGATTAGATTCTAAAATGAGTCCAAGGTGACGTCTTCTCATGTCTCATTGTGTCCAGAACACTTTTCTATTCTAAAATAATCTCAGGTTCAGGTTGTTAACCAATAGTTGAACACATCAACAATCGATTAACCAATTAATAGTTGATGTTAATAAGATACAAATCACACGTCTTTTTCTCAGTTTAAGTTTTATTGAATTGATTCCATCAGTGAAACATTTATTCAGCTTAAAGCTGCTGTGAAATCAGGCATTTTAGGCCAAAACAGTCTATAGACAGTCTGTATACACTCTGTATATATATATATATATATATATATATATATATATATATATATATATATATATATATTAGGGATGCAAATTATCGAGTAATTCATTAATCGATAGTTGTTTCATCTTATCAATCGATGATCGATTAATTGATAAGCGGCAATTTTTCTGAGAAGCTGAATTTCCCTCTGAATCAATAGAAAATGCTATCTTTCTTATGAAAGAGAAAATGCAAATCATATTCCTTAATAAAAGATTCATTCTTAACAGCAGGGAACAACACATTCATAAATCTCTTCAGTGTTGCCAACTCTTCAGTAAGGCTAGAAGTCACCAAATGACGTAATCGCCTAATTTGCATAATTGACCATTTGCATGTAATTGTAATGGACGCTGTAGTAGAGAGGAATAAGTTATTTGAAACATCTCATTTCATAATATCTCATTTCATGAAACCGTCTATACAAAAAATTGTTTAAAATGTTAAAGTTATGGCAAAAATGTTCATGTTTTACTGTGACCTGTTGTAGGCTCCTAAATTCAGCATAAGGTTAGAAACTGAACCAAACTTAAGAAAACTAAACTAAATCAGCGGCGGCGTTGCGCATGCACGATTCATTGGCAGTCTGGACGCAGAGTGGTGCGGGTCTCCTCTCTGCTCTGACTGCAGCTACACCTGCTGCGCGAGGCTGCTGTGAGACTGACCGTCTGTGAGTGCTTTGGGACGGGGGAGGGGCTCACGGCAGCACCCGCTGCTCGTTCAGGACAGTAACTGCAGAATATATGCTTTCACGTCAGTCTCCAAAACACCAGAAAAAGTCGCTAGATTTGTCACTAGTCGCTTTTGACAAAAAAAGTCGCCAAGAGGATTTGGAAAGTCGCCAGATTTAGCGAGAAAGTCGCCAAGTTGGCAACACTGCATCTCTTGTGTTACCGCGTGTGCGTCAAGGACGTCTGGCGTCAAGCGCGCCCTCATGCGGGCTGGCGGGGAATTACGGGTTCAAAATGCAATTAATTGCAATTAATTTATTTTAATCGAGTAATTTCTTATCGACAATTAATCGATAAACGATTAATTGTTTGCATCCCTAATATATATAAATATATATATATACTGTATGATTTATTACATTACACAGGCGTGCAGGTACGATTGTAGCCGTCCTCTCATCTCCTCCTGGACACAGACTCTCCTCATCTTCTCATTTTTCTATTTTTCTATTTATGCTGTTTCAACTGACAGTAGCTGCCTTTAATCCTTATTTATATTTCTAGTTCTCTGTTTGTTCACTGAGGTGACGACCACAGACAGCAGGAGATCAAAGTCAGCAGCATTTTAAAAATAATTGAACACTAATCCACCTTTTTTTTCTTCTTTGCTGAAAATGATCCGATCTGTGACTCTTGTGATGTGTTTCAGCTTTAATATTTAAAATGTTGAATTCTGCCGTATTAGTGTCAGGGCGACATATGTTGTGATATTATTATAAAACCTGTCCTTGTATCAGATATCTGTGACTGTGACATCGTACACGTTATCGTTCCGTGAAGATCTCGTCCTGCGATCGTTTGATTATCAGCTGATTTCTGCTGCTTTTCCTCACATGTTGGATTTATGGTTTTTCGTTAGTTTGATCAGTGTTGTCACTGTTGTTGTGACAGTTTGTCTTCAGTTAATTATTTAATCACAAACCACAGTAAACTTAAATTAAACTCACTAATTATTGTTTTGGTCGTCTGCAGCTCTAATTATCAGAAAATAACCTTTATTTAAAATTTCTTTACAGGCTGCCGTGTTTCTGAAGTTTCAGTCTGATGATATTTGAATTCTCTGAGCAGACTGAAGTCAGTTTTCCTGTTTGTTTCTCTTCTAGTTTTTCATGTTTAGTCATCGTGAGTTTGACTGAGTTGCTGTGACACAAATGCCAACAACAGGATGTGGACTGAATTTAAATATTGATCCTGCTGCAGCGAAACCATTAGAGCTGTTATTCATTAATCTGACAAAGAAAAACATTTTTTCTTTCCTTCAACTTAAAATTGTCAGTTAATTTTTGTCCCAGTCTGGTTTTTAAACACGCTGTCATCACACTAAGTTAACAGTCATAAATATCTCAAATTCACACCGATCAATCATCAATAAAAACAACAAAGTCTAATCAATGCAGCTCCGTCCACCTGATCAGTCTGATCAATACCGTCTGTCTCCTCTCTGTCAGAGTTCTCAGACGCCCAGCGTTCTGCTGCTGGAGGCGTTCTACGGCGGCTCGCACAAACAGCTGATCGACCTGCTGAAGGAAAACGTCGACGGCTGCTCCGTCCACACGCTGCCCGCCAAGAAATGGCACTGGAGGGCGAGAACGGCGGCGCTACACTTCAGCCAGACCGTCCCCACCTGTCCGTCATACAGGTGAGACTCACACAGGTGGAGAAACACTGATCAACATTTTCTGATATTTGATGGACCAAACAACTAATTGATTAGTGGAGGATTATTACCAGATTGAAAAACAGGTCCAAACATGAAACGTACGTCTGTTTTCACATGTTGGGACGTATTTTTCAAGCGAAAAGATTGTGACAGGATCTGATATTTTATAGGCTAATAATCAATCAGTCGAGAAAATATAAATCATTGCATTCTGTTTCTATTTACGTTTTACACAACGTCCCATGCAGCTGCATCGGTTACCTTCCATCATTCAGTCAGTTGTTTGGTCCAGAAAATGTCAGAAAATGTCTCTCAGAGTCCAACAAGACGTCTTCAAATGTCTCGTTTTGTCCACAACTCAAAGATCTTCAGTTTCCTGTCAGAGAGGAAAGAAACCAGAAAATATTCACATTTAAGAATCTGAAATCAGAGAATTTAGACTTTTTAATTTAAAAAAATTTAATAATCCATTCATAATCTGTGTTCCATAAAGAGATTCTTTCTGCTGTTTGTTTCTACAGGAAATTTGTAAATATGAGGGGGTTAATAAGTGTTAATGACAATTAATAAGTGTTAATGAGAATTAATAAGTGTTAATAAGCGTTAATGAGTGTTAATGAGTGTTAATAAGTGTTAATAAGTGTTAATGAGTGTTAATAAGTGTTAATGAGTGTTAATGAGTGTTAATAAGTGTTAATGAGAATTAATAAGTGTTAATGAGAATTAATAAGTGTTAATAAGTGTTATTAAGAATTAATAAGTGTTAATGAGAATTAATAAGTGTTAATAAGCGTTAATGAGTGTTAATAAGTGTTAATGAGTGTTAATAAGTGTTAATGAGTGTTAATAAGAATTAATAAGTGTTAATAAGTGTTAATGAGAATTAATAAGTGTTAATGAGTGTTAATAAGTGTTAATGAGTGTTATTAAGAATTAATAAGTGTTAATAAGTGTTAATGAGAATTAATAAGTGTTAATAAGTGTTATTAAGAATTAATAAGTGTTAATGAGTGTTAATGAGAATTAATAAGTGTTAATGAGTGTTAATAAGTGTTAATGAGTGTTATTAAGAATTAATAAATGTTAATAAGCGTTAATGAGTGTTAATAAGTGTTAATGAGTGTTAATGAGTGTTAATAAGTGTTAATGAGTGTTAATAAGTGTTAATAAGTGTTATTAAGAATTAATAAGTGTTAATAAGTGTTAATGAGAATTAATGTGTTAATGAGTGTTAATAAGTGTTAATAAGTGTTAATGAGTGTTAATAAGTGTTAATGAGTGTTAATAAGTGTTAATAAGTGTTAATGAGTGTTAATGAGTGTTAATAAGTGTTAATGAGTGTTAATAAGTGCTCTGCTTCCTGTTTCGTGAGAGCTTAAATCTTTCTTCACTTCGAGTTGAAACAGGGAGGCGATGATGAGGAGCAGCGTGAGGAGGATTTCACTGAAGTTTGAAGCTGCTGAGTCAAATCTGATCAATAACAGTCAATCAGAGATCAACACTGATCTATATTTGATCACGGTGTCTGTGTGTGTGTGTGACTCATTCTCAGATTGTGTTTCTAAAAGGGCATCATGAACAAACACACTCACGGTTTCACTGTTTCACTGTTCTGCTCTCTGATTGGCTCCTGAACGTGTCACATGTTCACACAATATTTCAGGTCTTCAGACTCTTCAGCTGGTCTTCATTTTGAGTTTATTAATATAAATTAAATATTAAATTAAATATTTATTAATATAAACAGTTTATCAGACTTGTTTTGACCTGAAGGAGATAAAAGTTTGTTTCTGCAGCTAAAAGTTTTAATCAAACAACTTTGTTTTCTTCTTCCAAGAGTTTGGAACAAAAATATTTATTAAGAATAAAAGTAATAACATCAACCATGTTTAATATTATCAGAAGGTTTGTGGGCTCCTCCTCTTCCTCCTTGTTCTGCCTTGTTCTGGAGTTGAACAACACTTTCACAGAATAAAAAACACAAGAAAATGTATAAATGTTATATTAATGTTGATGGAAATGTTCCTGCTGGAATCTGCTGTCGATGTTTCTGTGAACGCCATCATTATTTTTTATTTCTGTTTGACACCTGAAACATTTTGTTTAACCTGTGTGACCGTCTGCAGTCATGCTAGCAGCTCTTTGACGCTCTACTTGGAGCAGTGCTTTTAGCTAGATGCTAACCATCGACATGCTAACATGCTCACAGTGTAAATAAATACAATTTTTACAATGTTCACCATCTGAAATTCAACTGTTTGCATGCTAACATTAGTAAATTAATATAATATCATATAAAATGCTAACAAGCTAACAGTAGCATTATGTTTACTTTACATTTAATACATTCCCAGCATGCTAATATTAGCATGTTTGCTGCTGTTTGACATGTGACATTTAGCAGGCTAGCTTGTTAGCATTCAAACAATCACTGAAGGTTACAGCATCAGACAGATCAGCCTCAGGGGAGACCTGGGCCTGGTGGTCCACATCATCTGAGCACTTCAGGACAGCAAGGCCAAGTCCAGATAAACAAGTCTCTATTGAGGACCATCAAGTCCAGTTCCTGCTCTCTAGAGGACAGACCCTCCAATACTGTCCTCAAGTGCCACCTTCTGGACAAACTGGACATGTTTAGATCCAGTCATGATCAGGGTGATTGATCAGTCACTTTGACAGAACTTTTTCTCTCTGTGTGTCTCTCAACATCCATGTTGAGTCCAGAGGTGGTTCTTTGTCTCCAGGTCTCTGTCCTCTGGACTGACCGCATGTCTCTCTGTCCTCAGAGTCCTGTTCTGCAGCTCAGTCCTGAACCTGTGTGAGCTGGTGGCTCTCAGACCAGATCTATCCCGTCTCAAGAAGGTTCTGTACTTTCACGAGAACCAGCTGGTTTATCCGGTCCGCAAAGACCAGGAGAGAGACTTCCAGTACGGATACAACCAGGTCCTCTCATGGTAAACACACAGGCACACAAGTTAATGTTAATTATTGTGATTATTGATTAATTATCAGTATTAGCAAGTCAAATCCAACAACATCCAGGTCATAAGTCCCTAAAAACATGGTGTTTGACCTGGGTGGACGTGGACACGTGGACACTGAAAGTTTAAACTAGATTTTATTTCTAAATGTTTGAAAATTAGACACAACACAGAAACAAAATGAGCTCAGTTTGTTTAATGTTTGTGAGCCAGTTTGGGTTAAAAATACTGATTCCAGAATACAGAGGAGACGTCTCAGTATGTTGTTGTTGTTGTTGTTGTTGTTGGACATACTTTAGTTCATCTTGTCAATATATTTGAGCACCATTCAGTTCAGAGGTTTAGTGGAGGATAAACTCAGTTTACCTTGATCGAGTTCTACCTGTCCAGAGGAACGTTATGATGGTTAATTAAGAACTGATCTACAGTCAGTAAAAAGTCTGCAAGAAACAGATATGAATGTATAAAATGTGACCTGATCTTTGTGTCACAGGAAATTATGTCATCAGTTAAAGGCAAAGTCATGAGGATGGTAAAACAGCATGAAGTATATTTTGAGCCATTAAAAGACCCTGAATGCAACATCAGATTTCTAATCATTTCTGTAATGATCAATATGTTCCTAAAGTTCTTAAAGATGTATTAAATATATAATGAACAATATCAACTGATGACCTGAGCACAGTTTGTCTTAATGAGCCTGTCAGGCGGCAAGTGATTGGTTAATGAGCTGCTGTGACATGATGCTGTGTGTGTAATTAAAGTGGCTCTAGTTGTCATTAATCAGTTGTGTAACAGTAAAGAGAAAAGTGATTGTTGTTGATCTGCAGGGCAGCTCGTCAATAAGTCGAGTCTAATGATGTTACAGCAGCAGATCATTAGGAGGATTTTGATTGGATCACAGCCAGATGACTTCACTCAGTCGAATTAGACCACAGCACAGAGCTTCATAATCAAACAATAGCCTACAGCTCACTGTGTGTACATCAAAACTACATTTATAAAGCTTCATAAAGCTTCATAATCAAACATCAGACTGCACTGCAGGTCACTGTTTTACTGTTAGCTAAGTCATTCTTCTATTAGCTAAGTCATTCTTCTGTTAGCTAAGTTATTCTTCTGTTAGCTTAGTCGTTCCTCTGTTAGCTAAATTATTCCTCTGTTAGCTAAATCATTCTTCTGTTAGCTAAATTATTCCTCTGTTAGCTAAGTCGTTCCTCTGTTAGCTAAATTATTCCTCTGTTAGCTAAGTTATTCCTCTGTTAGCTAAATTATTCCTCTGTTAGCTAAGTTGTTCCTCTGTTAGCTAAGTCATTCTTCTGTTAGCTATTCCTCTGTAAGCTAAATTATTCCTCTGTTAGCTAAATTATTCCTCTGTTAGCTAAATTATTCCTCTGTTAGCTAAGTCGTTCCTCTGTTAGCTAAATTATTCCTCTGTTAGCTAAATTATTCCTCTGTTAGCTAAGTCGTTCCTCTGTTAGCTAAATTATTCCTCTGTTAGCTAAGTTGTTCCTCTGTTAGCTAAGTCATTCTTCTGTTAGCTATTCCTCTGTAAGCTAAATTATTCCTCTGTTAGCTAAATTATTCTTCTGTTAGCTATTCCTCTGTAAGCTAAATCGTTCCTCTGTTAGCTAAGTCGTTCCTCTGTTAGCTAAATCGTTCCTCTGTTAGCTAAATTATTCCTCTGTTAGCTAAATTATTCTTGTTAGCTAACTTGTTCTTAGCTAACTTATTGTACTGTCTGCCGTTATTTCAAACCTGTGAACCTGTGGACTGAACTGATAATAAAGTAATTTATTGATAAGTGAATTGATCAGATATTTGCGGGTGTCTGTGTGTTGCAGCCTGGTGTCAGACGTGGTGGTGTTTAACTCCGCCTTCAACATGGACTCCTTCCTGTCCTCCATCTCCTCCTTCATGAAGAAGATCCCAGACCACCGACCCAAAGACCTGGACCGGCTCATCAGGCCCAAGTGTGTCGTCCTGTACTTCCCACTGCAGCTGCCTGACGTCAGCAGGTCAGTGTGTTTACTTTCACTTCTGTCCTGTAGTAGTTTGATCAGGTATAAATATTGATCAGTTCTGTCTCTTTTCATTGGTATAGATGATTATTGGTCACAGTGTATTGATCACATCCAGAGAGTCTGATCTCAGATCTGTTTTCTGAGTGGGATCAGCTCTGTGGGTCCAACTGGGATTACTGGTCAGATTGGGAGCCCACCATCAGGGTGGGGGAGGGGTTTGTGTGGTATTGATTTAATAAAAAACCTGTCATATAAACTTTATTGTTCTTGTCACAGCTAACAGTGTTTGTGTGAGTCTGAAGGTTCAATGTGTTTTCACTTTAAACAGCTTAATGTCCAACTGACGCTGATAGTAATAATAAAAAATAATATTTTATTTTTTTATAGAGTTTTTCTCACGATACTCAAAAATGTTTCACTTGATAAATTAAATACATAAAAAACAAAACATAGAAACCACAAGTCAGAACATGATATTTGAACATGTTCGACTTAGCATGGTACCTGCCCAGAATGCTAATGTTAGCAAGTTAAAATGTGTGTGTTTTAAATCAAACATTTAGCATGTTAGCTTGGTAGAATGCTAATATTAGCATGTTAACATGCTGGTGTTTAATCATTGTGATGATTTCAGTTTTATGGGACTTTTTAGTAGAAGTCAGTGGACGTGTGTGTGTCTGTACAGTATATTTAAACTCTGTGTGTGTGTGTGTGTGTGTGTGTGTGTGTGTGTGTGTGTGTGTCAGAGTGCTGCAGGACGACTCCCCTCCAGTGTTTCTCAGCTCATTTTCAGCTCATGCTAATGTGTCTGATCCACAGTGAACTCAGTCAGTGTAAGTAAGTGATGATATGCATGGACGACAATCCCTCCACTCGCCCGCGGCCGCTGCGCCAAACACTGCGAGTCCGTCCGGCGCTTTGAAAATATAAAACACTCACAGAAACAAATGGAGGTGGGGGGAGGGGAGGAGAAGGGGCTTCTGGGTTCTCTGGTTCTCTTCAGAAGTATTAAACCGATGTGTTCTGATCAGACGGTGGAAACACCAAAACAAAACTGATTCACTAATGACTCTGTCATCTAAAAACGGATTATTTACATTATTGATTAAAATGCTGGTTATTCCCTTTAAAAATCATGTTGAATATAAAATATCAGATTATTGTTGAATTAAGACCCACACTGACACATTTCTTTAAATAATGTCAGAGTTCAGAGAAACATCTTCACGTGTCTCATTTTATTTGACCAACAGTCCAAAACTCACAGAGACTCAGTTCACTGAGATACAAACAGAAGATCTGAGACATGAGACAAACTGACAGCAGACGATGGACACGTTCTGCTCAGAAAAATTACAGACGATTCATTCATGCCAGAGTTGTTACCTGCAATTTTTACTGTAAATGAGCTCACTTCAGTTTTCCTCAGAGAACTTTGCCTCTTTTCTAGTTTCCTCTCTTCAGAACAGGCAGCATGGATCATAGAAAATGCTCCTCAGGCTCTGATCTGAGGCTTTGCAGATCAGTTAAATCGTGTCTGTCAGTCTGAGGTGGATTTACGGTGAAGAAAAACTCTGCGGACCAGAATAAGAAAACAAAACAAAACAAAAGCATGTGTTTAGTGAGTGGAGTCTGGTGTGTGAATGTTCTGAGGCCTCTCTGGCCTCGTCTCTGGCCTCTTTGTGGTCGGTGTGTTTGTGGTATCCATCTATCAATCGGCCTTTGAGCGGTGGACTTTTGTAATTTAATAGTGATTGACCAGAGCCGGCAGAGACCTGCAGCGGGACACAAAGACATCGCATCCATCACAGTCCAGCAGCAGGACCGGGGACAGCGAGACATCAGATCAATGTGGACACCACGTGAGCAGCAGGTGTCTGATTGTTCTGCTCGGTCTGCTGCCGGTCTTTGTGCAGCTGTCGGGGTTCTGCTGCTCGTCAGGTGTTCCACTTAGGACAAGAACGTCTGAGTAATCCTGAAACTGAAGGTTTTGTTTCTGCAGCAGTCTAAAAATATATTTGCTTTAAAATAAACTCTGATGGCAGCAGAATCTGTCAGTCAGTTCCTTGTTTTTACAACCCTGATTCACAAAAGTTAGACAGAATAGGACAAAATGATTTGTAAATCATTTTTATTCAATTTTTATATTAATTTTTAGACCAGATATTTAATGTTCAACCTGATAAACTTTTTGTAAATATTCACTCATTCTGAGTGTGATTCCTGCAACATCAACTGAACTTTCAATAAAGTTGTGACAGGAGCAACAAAAGACTGAATATCTACATTTGAGGAACACTGATCAACTGTGATCGATTAGTGGAAAAATTATTGCCAGATTGATCACTAATTGAAAAATAGGTCTAAACATGTTAAAACGAGTGGAGCACACAGACACGCTTTCACATGTTTGATGGTGTTTACGACACCATGACATCACTAACTGATGTGACATCACTGACATGATGTGGTGAGAATGAGAATCCTGATTTCTCGTAGAGAACCAGAGAGAACCAGGTGTTAGAACATATTTCTGTCTGACGTCTGAAGCTGAACAGCAGCCTGTGTGTGTGTGTGTGTGTGTGTGTGTGTGTGTGTCATTTCGGACAAATCAGGGCGCCGGTTTGATCCTTAATTCGTTCCTCTTCATCACTTCAAACAGACATATGGAGCCACTTGCGGTTCATTCTGGCACTGAGAGCCGAGTCACCCCCTCTGATCCCTGAACCCCTCCACCGAAAGCCCCCCCCCCCGCCCCCCCACCTCCAACCCCGACAGGAAGAAGGTGGCGGCAGCTGTTTGTCCAGATTAAACATGTGATTAGGAGCTTCCTGTTTCATCACTTTGATGAACCTCTGTGAGGTCGTCAGACTGTAATCAAACTGAACGTCCAACATCAACAGTGTCCAATCAGATCATCAGGTGCTCCGTGATGTCACAGTTAAAGACAGGCGGGGGATTTTAGGTCGGATGGTTCTCCTGAAATGTCTTGAGTCTCCGTTGACTGTTCAGAGTCCAGATGAGCGGAAGACGTCTCATTCCACCTGCTTTATCGGGATACTTTAGCACCTGACTTCTCAGCATGCATTTCACATCAGTCAGCAGCAATAGAGAGGTCAAGTGTGCTCCATGGGACTGTACTTCAGAAAAAACTTGAACTGTAGTTATCAGGTGATCTGGGAGTGATTGATGCTGATCAGCACCTCATCAGTCACTGCTGATTGGTCAGAGCAGAATAACCTCTGTCCAATCAGAGCAGCTGACATGGACACTTGGGGATTGTAGGACTGTATTGGACTGTGTGGTTCCAGCTGAACCTGCAGAGTCCAGCAGGTTTGACAGACTGACAGCAGCTGTTTCTTCTTCTAAATCAAATCAAATCAAATTTATTTATATAGCGCCAATTCACAACAAAGTTGTCTCAAGACACTTTACATATAGAGTAGGTCTAGACCACACTCTATAATCATATTTACATCCGACAATTGAAACAATCCCCACATGAGCAAGCACTTTGGCGACAGTGGCGAGGAAAAACTTCTCTGTTCTGAAATAATCCTGTTGCTCCTGATGTCACAGTTTCCCTCCATACGAGTGTTACATCACTTTGTGTTCTGCCCTAAAACCACCAGAGAACAGCACCTCAGGTCAGGACTCCCTCAGGTCATGTGACCATCAATGGCAAAAACAAAACTCAGATGTGGATCAGAGCTGATCAGAGTCCTAACAAACAACAAACTCATGTTCAGATCCAAACCAGCAGGAGTTGTTTGCATCAGTTTTTTAAATCACATTTCAAAGAGTCACATTCGAAACATTTGACAAAAACAATTATTGTTTTGTTTAAGCTTCCTCAATTTCTCTTTTCTAAAGTCACTTTTACACTGGACAAAATACCCTCTAACATTTGGTGGCAGTATGAAAGGGTCCAATCAGCATGCACTCCCAGGTCACATGACTCTGGTCGGTTTGACTTGGTTTGATTCATTTTGACTTCAGCCCAACACAGTGGGCTGTGCACCAGCTTGTAAGTGTGTGTTGAGCAGCTGTGAAAGGGTGGATAAAAACTTGACTAAACATATGCGAAGAAGAAGAATCTGAATATTTGAAGAAAAAGAAGAATCTGTATATGGGAAAAAAAGAAGAAGAACCTGCATATGGGAAGAGGAAGAAGAATCTTTGAGGGGTTTTTTTGTTTTGTTTTTTGGCAAACAGCTGGTTTTGTTTACGGTTCTTGACCTCTACTTCTTCTTCTACTCTGTTAATGACTGTCGCCTCCCACTTGTGATGAAACTACATCTACTCCAACTACTTCGTGTAGCCTCATCTATTCACTTTAAACAGCTGATGGAAGCTGCTCTGAGTCAGTCCGTGTATGTGCTTGTGTGTGTGTGTGTGTGCGTGTGCATGCGTTCATGTGAATCCATGTGTGTGTCCATGTGTGTGTGTGTGTGTGCGTGTGCATGCGTTCATGTGAATCCATGTGTGTGTCCGTGTGTGTGTGTGTGTGTGCGTGTGCATGCGTTCATGTGAATCCATGTGTGTGTCCGTGTGTGTGTGTGTGTGTCCAGTCTCAGTGTCTCGGTCTCGTGTTGTGATTTTTACTAATAAAGAAAATGAGCTGCAAAGATTTTTGACCTTCATGTTTTCATCTTTAATCAGCATCTCATACAGAGGTGAGGTCATCACACAGATTACTGTTGATTTATCAATAACATAATTGAACCCCCCCCCCTGTTTTTATTGCCTCCAGTCAAACATCTAATTTCTAAAATGGATTATTGAATCAAGTAGTTTCCCTCAGAGCTCAGTGAACTGAGACTGTCCGACACTCTTATATCAGCTGTTCACTGTGAGGCTTTTATCAGAAAGTCAGTGTCGCGTCTCAGGCTGCAACTATCAATTATTTTAATTATTGATTAATCTGTCCATTATTTTCGCAATCCATTGATTTATGAATCCTGTCACAACCTTGCCAGTTGAAAAATAGATCTGAAAATACATCCAAACATGTGGAGCAGATCTATATTTAGACCTATTTTTCAAGTCTTTTTGTCAATTTTGTCATGTTTTTATGTCTTAATATTAAGATTTTAACTAATGATTATTTTCATTATCAATTAATCCTGCACAATTAATTGATTCATACACTCTAAAAAATAATACTGCATGTTACTTAATTTAATCAATGCAGCATTTTTACACTTAAAAATATTGAGTTGATATGAAAGCTCTCAAATCAGTTACACGAAACATGAGTAATGAGTAAATCCAAGTAATATTTTTAAGTACATCTGAATGAATTGACTTGGCTTAATTACCACATAAATTGAGTAAATGTAACTGAAACACTGTGTTAACTGTATCGAAAACCTGAGTAGAAATCACTATTCAAATTGAGTAAAT
>JAJHUR010101645.1:0-10060 GCA_027495735.1 Lutjanus campechanus | reverse complement strand
GCGGGAGAGGATCGTTACGTGAAGACGTGGGATCTGAGGAGGCTCTATGATCCCGTCACTGTGATGAAACGCAACCTGACCAATGAAATCTATTGGCCCCTGAATGCACCGGGCATCATGATGGCCCAGGAGAACGCCTACGTAGCGTAAGACAGCATCTCTGTTTTGTTTTTTTTCTGCGATCACAGGACTCATGATAACGAGGGATCTCTGCAACTTGTCTCTAAGATTGAACAGATTGAACAGTTTTATTGTGCCAAAAATAAGATTGTCGACTTGAGTTGAAAAGCTCTCTGACACAGTCAAACCTTTTTTCAAACCGCAGGAACTTAACGACCCGTAACTCGAGGTGTAGTCGCAGGTTCTGTGTTCTGACTCACTAAATTTGGGCGCTGCTCAGGAGGCGGTACTAAATCTAACTTTCAGGTTCTCTCAGAAAACTCTCACTCTCACATTTAAAAGTTTTGTTGTATTTGTCAGGACCTCTCAGGTGGAGTTGTTATTTTTAAAATCATGTAACATTTCCAGTAGTCAGATGTTTTTTCCACTTGGCGGAGCAGCACAATCAAACTGTGCTGCTGTATTTTCTTTTGGAAAAAAACAACAACTCAGATTTAATTTTTTTCTTTGCCCTTCACGCCCTCGTCTTCTAATTCGTGAGAAAACCGAGCGGTGAAATGTTTTTGCGACAGCTCAGAGCAGAGAGAGCAGGACCAGCAGCTGCCAGTGCGTCCCTCGGGACAGCCGGTCTGTCCCAACGGAGAGCTGGACGGCCGTGAGGGAGATTGTCTGGTGTCGCTCTCATGTGCTCTGTTTTTGCTCCTGTCTGTCTGCCTCATTCTGTGAGTGGGGCTGTAACTCTTAATTTAACAATAATGAGAAGTAAAAGTCTCCGCCTGTAAGTGTAGAAGAAAATTTATATCGGTGATGATCATTTTTTCCGTTGTTGTCTGTACATCAGAGTGACCTTCACTCATCCACAGCAGAGTAGCAGCAGAGTTGGTAAAGTCCACAAAAGACTCTGGTAAAAGTAGAAGTACTGATTCAACTTTTTTTACTGCAGTAAAAGTGGAAAAAGTTCAGGCTCTGAAATGAAAAAGTATAAAAGTAAAAAGTTGTCCTCTGAAGGACATTTCTACTGATTGTTTCTGTGCAAAGTCAACTGAAGCTCATCTTTCGTCTGTGATCAACACGCCTCTCGTCTTTTTTATCTTGTTACATCTCCAACGACATTTTTGTCATTAACATATTTTGTCTTTTTCATTTTGTTCCGTCTTTTATGTTATTTTCGTCTTGTTACATGTCTTAGGTCAGTTTTATCTTGCTATGTCCTTTATGTAGTTTAATCTTGTCATGTCTTATGTCATTTTTGTCTTGTTACGTGTTTTACATTGTTTTTGTTGTTACATCTTTTATGTCCTTTTTTCCTTAAGTTTTGTTTTGTCACATCTTTTGTCTTCTTAAGTCGATCACATCATCTTCATCTTGTTACGTCTGTCTGTGTGTGATATACACTGATGCATACACCAAGGAATTGTCTTTTCTGCGTGTTATTGTTCCGTCCATTTAGGTTGAAATCAGTTGTGATGTTGGAAAGGCAACATGCAATGATGCAAAATAAAAAATAATCAATAATTCCCCTCAAATGCATCAGAACTAAAGTAACAAACCTGTTTTTAAAATGTAAAGTTATTTCTTAGTTTTTTCCCATTGCTGCAAAGCAGTGTTTTAAAGATAGTGACTGTGGTTTCCGTCTCACCACAGAGGGCCACAGTTTTGTCACGTACATCCAAAACACTCTTGTTTGTAAAACCCAGAGGAAAACAAGGCAGAACATAGAACTCATGGGGGTCCTAGTCCGGCTTCAGCTCCACAAAGTCTGCAATTTTTTCAACCTGAGACTGACACAAAATCACGTTCTCTGATGTGTGCAGTCTACAAGGTGAATTTAACTACCAGATTAACAAAAAACAAACATAACAGTCCAGATTAATAATATTGCACGTCTATGAATGTGGAAAACTTTAAAGATTTAAGAAAGAATGGACAAAATCTAAGTATCAGAGACTGAGATTCAGATGTTTTGACTCTGATTCAACTCAAATCAAACTCGTCAAACATGTTAAACGGCAGCATGTTTCTAACTCCACGTCTCTGGTTGTGTAACACAGACCTCATCATCTGCATTAGTTTCCCAGAGTTTATAAAACTTGTCCAGAAACACAGAAGACATTGAAAATCTGTGGGTTTCCTCCTTGAAGTCCACTGAAAGACTTTACATGAGGGTCATTCTGAGATTTCAACATGTTTCATTATTTCTTATTCTCCTTTCTTTTCGTCTTCCACGTCATGATTAATTCTGTCGCTTTTCTCCTGTTTTGTTTTGTTTTTATCTTCAGGAAAGGGTCACATGGAGTCCATTTCATTGACCATTACATGCGCTCCTACTTTGCGATTCCCAGGACAGGCACCATGTGGGTGAGTGTTCGCTGTGTTTTATTCTTCCATCCTTCACTCGCTGCATCCTCTAAATCATCACGGGCCCTTGAAGCCCTTGAAATGAGGCCATGATGCTCATGTTGGTGAGGATGAAGAAACCTGCAGGTGGACGAACCACCTGATCTGAACCCAGGCTGTGCTTTGATGGTGGTAAAGTGAGGGACTTTTCTCTTTTATTTTGAAAGCCCAGCATTATCCAGTGAAGGATGAGTTGTTGTCGGACTCTTAATTGCTGCATCAGGAAGCAAATGGAGAGAAATTGTTGTGGATATTCACTATAAAACTGACCTGAAGTTAATTTCTCTTCTTTTAGGCAGACTGAGAATCATTTTAACTGAGCTATTTACAGCAGTTTCAGTACTACTTGTTATTTTGTCTGGTGTTTTTGGTAATATTTTGGATTAAACTTGATCGAAAAAGATACTCATGCTGCATATTTGTCATCAAATTAAAGAGCAAATGTCTTTCTGCTCTCGAGATAGAGCTGTTAATTTGTTATGAGTAGGAAAATGCTCATTTAAGTGACGATTCTCAGTGAAAAAATCCGAACTATCCCTTTAAATTGACTGTAAGTAATTTAGAAACCTGTTTTTTGTCCACTGAAAGTGTTTTAAGACTTGAATTTTCCCACATTGTTGTGAAGTTGTTAGTAAAACATAGAGGTTATATGTCAGAAAACTCAAACCAAACGAGGCAGTAATTCAGGAGGAAAATATCTGACATCTTAATGCTGATTTGTGTCTTTGTCTTTAATTGCAGTCCATCTCTTACACTGATTGGCTGAACAGTGTGGTGACATCAGACAGCCTCGGCGAGGTGATCCTCAGCCTCTTACCTCAGATATGCTACAGTCCTCAATACGTCAAACGCACGTTAGAGAGACGATTTGTGAGTTTACTTTTCTTTTTATTTGTTTTATTCTCTGACCTGCTCTGCTGTTTTTTCTCTTTCTGTTTTCCACCTGGTTGTTATCACCTTTAAGATAACTTGATTTTATCTTTTACAAGCTAATCGGCCGATTAAAGAAAGAATTTTCAGAGAAGTTGCAATGGTCGTAGCAAAAAGTGTATTTGATACAAATCAGGATCTGACAACATTAACGTGTTTCCCTCACGCTGTGTTTTCAGCCCATCTACTTCACTTCTCTGGTGCCTTATGATGCAACTAAAGATGAAAATCAGGAGCTGGGAGGAGGAGGAGGAGGAGGAGGAGGAGGAGGGGAGGAGGAGAGAGATGCTACTGAAGAGCAGGAAGGAGGAGGAGAGACGGAAGGAGCGGACGCTGGATCTGAAGACAGGAATGAGAACAATAATGAAAACGGAAGAGCCGGAGGACGACGCAGGAAGAACAAAAATCCTCCTCTGCAGTTCCAGACGTACAAAGAAGCTGTGAAGAAATACTGCCTCCACCTTACAGACAACGATATGGTGGGTAGACTCAGAAAAAGTGCTTCACACAGGACAACAAATAAACAAAGTTATTATGATTGAAGGAATAAAAGAGCAAATTGAAAATAAAAGAAAATCAGGCAGGTTTTTGTAGGGACGGGTGACCTCAATACTGACCGAAATGTTTCAGCAGCAGCGATGATTGGTGAATTTAACTTCCCTCTGTGGGTGGAAGTTTCAAGTCTGTTTCTCCTCTGACTAACCAGTTGACGACATGACACGACACATCTACGCCACAGTTCTGATCCATCATCCGCTCGGCTGCAGACCCCACCAGCCGTGTTTCAGAAGCATTTCAGCAGCGTTTTTCCCGCCTGATTATGTTTACTTGCTCATGTCATGGATAAGCAGGCTACGTGGTTAAATAGTTTCTTTCCTGTCTGTCTTTATGATTGTGTGTCTGCACAGAGTCTTTTATTTTGAAAATGAACCGGATTGTCCCTGCCCTTTCTGTGTCTTCGATCTGCTCCATGCTAACTGACGCAGCATCCGTCAAAAATAGACATTTGAAGCAGAGAGCCGCTGAGGCGCTGCTGGTGAAATCAGCAGTGTGTAGGACGGCTGCAGCCGCGCCTGGTGGAATTTAGCCGTAAGGGTGGTCCAATCAGGATTTTTGGGGCCAATCACCAATCGCTGAAAGTTGTATCGTCCGATAACGACCACCAATCACAGGATCTATTTCAAGCTTTCTGTTTTGAGGCATTATTTATGTATTTAATTATTCTTAACACCTTTGTATAATAAGCATTTATGGTGAATGATGAAAGTATGATTTGAAAGCTGTTTGTTTATTGGCAGGCAACATGTTCCACTTTCTCTCTGAGAGACACATCATGAATGAAAGCTTACTTCATAAGCAACAATGGCATATTTTTCTTTATAAATATAAACATTTCTTCACTTTTGAAAGGCAGCTTGTTCCTTTTCTCATCTTACACTCGTCTCACAGTATCTCTGTTGTGCCCAAAAGGGTCGTGCTGCTTGTGCAAGAGCAGAAAAGTGGTTCTTTTATTGTTCTACCAAAAAACAAGCAGCTGTCTGCTTCATCTTCTGATTGGCTCTTCTGATCGGTCCTTACAGAGACCACCAGTCAAACTACTTAGAACTAATATTGGCTGATATTGATCTGTGGCCCATCAGTCAGTGCACCATTACCTCTCCAGTGACAGTGATGGGTTTCTAAATGGAAAAAAAAAAAGTTTTAAGTATAAAGGTGTCATACATTCTTAAATTATGAACAGGGATCCATTAATTTGTGGTTTACATGCCGCTGCTACAACTATTTTTGGAAATAGGTGCTGACTGTCCAGAAAGATCAAATCTGGACAGAAAGAGCATTAAAACTTTGTGTAATCTGATGAAATGTCACATTATGATCAGTTCATTGAAGAGTTGCTGCAGATATTATAGTACTGATCAGGCTCTTTCATGGACTACATGGTTATATGTATCAAAACTCCATCGTAAATAGTCAGAATTAACTTTTTTTTTTTACTTAAACTTTATTGTCCCCGCAGGGAAATTTGTCTTGCAACCATAAACACATAAAACACTCACAGACCTTAACACAAAATATTTAAAACACAATATACAAGATATATAATCCAACCCAGTTACCAATTATCAGTTTCATCAGACAAGTTGATTATTGTAGAACATAATTGTTTAACCTAATTATTGGTTTATTAACATTATTAAATGCCTGTCAAACAAAGTAAATAAATTAATGAATAAATAATTTGTGCAAACAGTGAAGAAAATCCAGCATTGATTAGTGATTATTAAAATGATCTCTTGCTGTAATGATACAATATAATATAATAATTATCTCCTCCGTCTTCCAGGGGACCTTTAAAGGAAGCGAGAAGCGAGTCGTGTGGAAACGCATGAAAGACACAGAGGTGAAGACAAAGATGAACCTGGATGATATGCCACTGGCTGCACTACACAAGGTATCTACACACACACACACACACACACACACACACACACACACACACACTCAGATTCTGCTGCAGCTCAGCGCAAAGAAAAAGAGGGAAGAGAAAGATAAACACGAGAGTAAAAAGAATAGAAACAGAGGTGAGCGATGGAAGAAGAGCCTCTTCCTCCTCCTCCTCCTCCTCCCTCTTCTTTCTTTCTTCTCCTCTGATGGGCAGCTATAAAGACGGGCTGAATGTAATGATGTGTAAAATGAGAAAAATGTCACCCTTGGTGGAGGGAGGGGAGGGGGGGAGATGGAAAGCGGCCATTTGAGGATTTGATGTGTTTAATTTTAAGAGCGGCAGAGTGGAGGGTGTCGCGATGCCCTCTGGGATGAGATGATGGACGGGCACTTCACGGGACAATCTCAAAAACAAAACACTACCGGCTCTTTGACGGGCTTCTTGTCTGAAGGGGATAAATGGATCAGAGGAGGAGGAGGAGGAAGAGACTGACTCGAGAGGAGGAAGAGACTGACTCGAGAGGAGGAAGAGAAAAAAAATAAATAAAAAAAGAGGAGCAGCACCAGGAGGATTTATAGTGATGAAGAGAGGGATGGATGAGTGTCAGTAAAGAGAGGAAGGAGGAGGCAGTGACTCACTGAGAGCTACAGCTGAGTCACTCACACAGGAGGGAAGAGTGGACACAAACTACAAATAAATAAAACAATAACACAATACAGTCACATAACAATCACAGTAACTCAAGTGTAAGTAAAAGAAGTCACTGGAAAATATTTGAACAGTCTAGCAGGGTTGAAATGATATCTGGAGTCCCTCAGGGATCAATACTTGCTCCACTGCACTTCAGCCTGTAGACAATGTGAGATAATCTGCAGGCACATTAGGCTCCCTCCAGCCACCTGACTCCTCATTTAGCTTTTTAGGTGTCATGTAGATAAGTCTGCATCTCTACTTAATGAATCAGCTGTTTTGCAGGAGAAAACAGAGCGTGCAATAAAAGTTCTGCTCAAAACGGCGAATCGCTCGCAGCCTGTTTGGACATCCTCACACAGAGAACAATGCATTTTGTCACTGATGCTTGAAGTCAGGATGAGGTGTTATTCCCATAATTATGTCTGACCTCCTGCTGACTTTGTTTTTAAATTAAGAGAGAACATCCTACGTCTTCTAAAATGTGTTTGTCTGAAGCAGCTGCCTCATCCATCTGCAAACATTTATTACTTATCGTTTAATATCTTTCAACAGAGGTAAACAAATGTTTACAATGCCCTGAACTGTTTTGTAATCAGAATCAGAAATACTTTGTTGATCCCCGGAGGGGAAACTGCTCAAGTTACAGATGCTCCCATTCAGGAATATGAAATATAAAAGTATAGAGAAATTAAAAAAACTGAAATAACAGAAATATATAGACAAGTATGTAAAAAAAAAACAAAAAAAAGATGAGTGCCTTGTTCTCTAATCTAGTAAATATATATGCATATAGCACACTATATATCCTGTAAAAATAGGTGAAGTAGAAAATAACAAATGTTGAGGAATCTGATTTTGAAAACCCCAGAGCCAGAAAAAGACTTTGGGGACTCCCTGTGATTTCTGGCGCACCCCTAAGGGGGGCCCAGACCCCAGGTTGGGAACCAAGGAAGTACACTAATGTGCCTCAGGCTACAATATATAACAGAACCGATCTTCCTTTTCGTCCTCAGGTGCGTTTCAGCCCCAACATGTGCTGCCAGACCTGGGTGGCGGCCGGTGGTCAGACTGGACTGGTCAGACTGAACTGCTTAAGGAGTATGAGCACCTCCCAGGCCAAGAAAATCATAAGTCAGAGCCAGGCTCATTTCAACGCACTGTACTCACCAAAAAACCAGACGGATGCCGTCCAGACTGCGACAGACGACCGATAGCAGGAGCTCAACAGAAGGTGGATCACACGGTCACGCTGGGTGGATGACTGCAACAAAAAACACACAAACCTGCAGAAATATTTTTAATAATAATTTAATTTTTTTGTCTGATTATCAGCTGGGTTTCATCCTGTTTAAGTGTCCAAAGACCAACAACGATATAAAACAAATGATCGACCCATTCAACTTCAAATTTTAACACGAAAAACTGTTTTATGGCACTTTTTCAACAGCAGCTCTTTCATGAACTCTCACCTTGTTTCTTCCTGTAAACTCACCACCTCCACACCCTAAATCTGAACTTTACTTCCCATCAAACGATGTCATGTTTCCATCTGTTTTCCACCCAAATTAGCTTCAGAAGTGTCAAGAAGTTTGGCAGTTAAGTGCCTTGCTTGAAACCACATTAGCACATTAGCAGTTTCCACTTACTGGTTGTTGATTCCAAGAAGGTCAAATAAGGTTTTTGTTTGCTCCAGTATCTCGATCCACTGTTGACAGCAGTCCAAAGTCAAGTATTCAAAATATAGTGTAAACTTTAACTGGTTAGGTGTCCAAACTGTGACCTCCATCTACTGTAGGTAACACTCTGACCTCATGCAACCACACCTGAAATAATCTGAACTATCCCTTTAATATCTACAGTGATGTAAAAGTGTACTTCCAGGTGTGTTGGTACACTGTGACATCACTGTTGGGTGAAGTTACAGGTGTCACGAACTTAAACCTTGGAACAGGACCGGTGTTTACTATCCTAGATTAAAAACAACATGACATAATCCACGAACAGCTGTTTGCACACCGTTATCTCGAGATCACAAGTTAGTTATCGCATCATCTTGAGATAACAAAAGGCAGATTTCTCAAAATAACAAGTTAATTTATCACGAGGAAACAATGTTTTCTCGAGATCACGGGATAATAAACTCTGATCTCTAATCTCGTAGCCAAAGATGAGAGTTTGACCACCTGTCGTCTCTCTGCTTCAGCCAGCAGCTGCTGAAAAAAAGTCTATTTTAAAATGGAAGGAACATTATTGAGGCCATTCAGTTTGTAGTGAGACTTGCAAACCTGTTGCACTGCACATGGTCTCCCCCACATAATGTCCACATGACTGTGAAACCGGACTTTAGTCAACAAATTTATTTCATGGCTAATTTAGCGAGACATCATGTGAAAATGGATCACTTTGATGCATTGATCAGTAACTCTTTGTTGCAGCACTTGGCGGTCCTGATCTCTGTCATAGAGCACAAAATGGAAGATTTGAAGGATTTGCAGGAGAAAATGTGAGAAACTGGGTAAACCTAAAACCTTAAAGGGACAGTTTGGAGTTTCTGAAGCTTGGTTGCATGAGGTATTTATCCATAGTCAGTGTTTTACCTACAGTGGATGGAGGTCAGCACGCCCCCAGTTTGGAGAAGCAGCAGGAAACCATCTTTATATGAGCCAAATATTTCTCTCTCCAAACCAACCAAACTCCTTTGGCAAAAACAATAATTTTATATTTCACAACACAGGAATTGCTGCTCTGCTGCTGCCTTAAACTGTTTCTTTTGTGTTATTCTGTGAGCAACAAACCACATCTTAGACACCTAAAAGAAAATGTATATCAGTTTTAAGTGTACACTGTTATATGAGCCAAATATCACTTTCTTCAAACTAACCAGACTCCTGTGGCAAAAACACTAACTTTACTTTGCAGAACACAGGAGTTGCTCATATTCCACCGCCTCAATTGGTTAGTTTGTTGGTGAATCCGAACTAACCTTTTATAACACCAAAGTCACACACTAACACAAACAAACCAAACAGGCAGTGGGAGACAAACAAATCCCGTAGTCTGTGAGCTAAAACTGATGTTTTGGCCGGTGGAGTTTGGTTGGTTTGGAGTGAGCGATATTTGGCTTATATAACTGCATTTTCCCACCTGAAGAATCTGTCTGACTTCTTCTTCTCCATACTGGGTGTGTAAGACACTAAATAAGGATAAATAAGTCATACAACTTTGCTTGACATAATTCGAACCATCCCTTTAAGACTTTCTTGTGCATTATTTTGAATAAACTTTATTTTGTAATCCGCTAGACATTCCACTACAGTTACAGTTCCCCCCTCCCCCCCAGAAGTCTCCTCTCAGCTCCCCCGCTGATGTTTTAAAACCATAAACTCAGTTTCAGCAGGCTGGAAAAATCAGAGCTCGTCTTTAAGCTCATTCTTGCTGCTGCGTTTTTGTAATTTTTCTCTTTTACCGTGTCAA
>JAJHUR010101643.1:7591-18056 GCA_027495735.1 Lutjanus campechanus | reverse complement strand
GGCGTTGAACAGTGTGGGTGTGGCATGGCGTCAACTTTTGATGTCTCGCCATGAAACACGAAATTGCTATAACATGAGATTAAATGGTCAAATCTGCTCCAAACTTCACATGTAGGATAAAAGTCCCAGCCTGAACACGTCTACATGACGCTCATAAGTCATAGGCATAGCGCCACCTAGTGGAGACACGAAGTAACACCGGGTTGCTTCCTGGAGTGTCCAAAGGGGGTGAAAATTCAGCACCTTGTCTACCGGTTGGCCTCTGGCCACAAGGTCGCGGCCACAGCAGGTCCCGGATGATGCAGGGGCTGTGGTCGCAGCACCCAGAGTCGCCAGCGCCCCGAGTTGCGTGGGGGTGCGAGGGCCCGTTCAACGCTGCTTGCAGCTTTAATTTTATCTTTTTTTTTAAAGGTTTTTGTATCATTCTGCAGCTTCCCAGCAGGGTTCCAGATGGATTTAAATCCAAATAATCAAATTTTTATGCATGTTTTATGGGTTTCTGCGTGATGACTTTGCAACATATAAATCCCTCTATAGGTAGATGGAGGGAAGAGCGTCAGCGCTGTTTGCAAACACCTGAGTGCGAATTTCCAAGTTCGAAAAACTTTGAAAAACCTAGAAAAAAAATGCAGGTGGAGTCGACCTTTAAGTTGCAGTGCATTGAGCTTCCAGGGCCACCGTAGAATGTGATTACACACAGAGAGACACTCCTATGCACACGCACACATATATACACACACATGCACACACATGTATACTGATGCACGCATATAATGGAGGCCTATGGAAAGTGGTCCTCTGTAGCAAAACCATATGGGACCTTCGGCAGGAGAAAGAGGGAGGATGGAGGAAAAGGAGGACAGAACCATGAGGAGGAGGAGGAGGAGGAGGAGTTGACAGAAATAGAGAATTTGATGTATCGTTCTCTGAATGTAAATAGAACCTTGAGATTGTCATTTTTTTAATTTCCATTGCTTCTTTTATAAGATGATCAATTGTAATTTTTTTTATTCTGCTGTTTGCTTTGGTGCTGCAGCGCTCCTTCGCTGACCTGCTGCAGCCTTTGTATCATACAACCCCCCCACCCCCACCGACACCCCCCACACCCATCGTCCCCTCTTAGGTTTTCCTCTTGTGTCCATTAGTAGCCCAGAGACATTTAGAGAAGACTAGAATCATAGCGAGAACAACCGACCCCTCCCTTCATCGAGTTTTCTTTATAGCGCTTAGAGATGCAGCAGATAATACTGATTATGAAGAAGTTGTGTCATAAATGTTAACATTTATGGTCAGTGTGCTTGGCGGCCGACGGATTTTCATTTTAAAATGAGAAAACCAAAGTCGGGACACAAGCTGTTTACCGATTCTCATTTAGAAATGGGGAAACAAAAAACAGCAAACGATTGTTTCTTGTTTTCTTTGTTTTTTATCATAAAAAATGGAAAACAAAAATGGAAACCTGACCTGATTTTTGTTTTGATATTGTACTTGGTGTCTGACAGATTTTCATTTTAAAATTAGAAAACCAAAATCGGGAAGTGAGCTGTTTTTCATTTTCTATTTAAAAATAAGGAAATAAAAAACGGCAAACAACCGTTTCTTCTTTTTTTTATCATAAAAAATTTAATATGGAAAAAAGCCCATTTCTTGTTTTGGCCAATGGATTTTCAGTTTAAAATGAGAGAACCAAAACTGGAAAATGAGCTGTAAAGGATCGAAAATTAAAAAGATGAAAACCGAAAATCACCGGTTCCCTGATTTTTCTTTTGATGTTGTACTTAGCAGCCAACAGATTTTTGTTTTAAAATGAAAACACCAAAATCTGGAAATGAAATGGGAAAACAACAAACACAAAATGACAGTTTCCTGGGTTTTTTTTTTAACCCTTTATCTGTTTTTCTTCGATGTGCTTCTGTATGGAAATCGATCATTTAAACAGGCCTACATGTGTCAGTCGAGGATTAGTGAAAGAAACGGGTCATTTTTCGTTCTCTATTTTTTCATTTTCCATTTTTATTGTCTAAATAAATAAAAACAACAGGAAACAGGTTGGGTGTTTTCCATTTTTGTTTCCCTGTTTCCCAGTGGTAAATGGTAAACAACCCATGTCCTGATTTTGGTTTTCGCATTTTAAAACGAACAAACGTCGACCCGCCAAGTACACTGACCGTTTATCCACCTCGCCGAGGCGGTGCTGTGTTAATGGACATGGGCGAGACGCGTCGATGTCTTCTGCAGCCCTGGATGGAGCGTTACAGGAAATCAATCTTAATACTTTAGAGGGTTTATTTTTGTGGCTTCACTGTCAGACAAACGCTGATGTCTGATGAATGAATGTGAAGCAGGATTACCGACCAGGAGCTTCCAATGTGTTTGGACCCAGAGCTGAAGTTTGTTTCTCATGTTTGTGGAGCAGAGAGGGACCGGAGAGACGAGCCTGAGGACACATTTCACACACACGCACACACATGCTGAGGAGAGAGGCATGAAAAAGACCAAAACAATGTGTTTATGACTTTCATTCCTACTGAGGACATGAATCTTAACGTCTTAAGTCTTTACCAATATATAGTTTCACTTTTTAAAAGGCTTTAAAAGGTGGGACTATTTTCAGCGGCGGATTAATCCACATTTGGTGCTTTAGTTAGTATTAGGGGCAGCAGGATGGTGGGTGTGGAACTGAGTCCTTATGGAGAACAATCTTCTCTGCTGTCTGGAGAAAACTGCGTTCTGTAGCTGTAGTAGGCCCACTGAAGATGGGTCTTGGTCTTGGAATCAACCATATTTTAAAATGTCTTTAAAGGTCTTGTCTCGGTCTCAGACAAAGAAGACACCGGGTAACTTTTCAGTACCGGTCAAGACCAACACTGGGGTATCCTGTGCATCGTCTGATTTATTTAACGTATTTACTCAAAACTTCCTGCTTCAAATGCAAACAATATCTGGACTCATTTCTAATTTGAAATTCAACAGTTAGCACTTAGTCTTGACACGGGGTCAACCCCTCAAATTAGAAACCCCTGTCCTGTCTCGGTCTCGATACACTCTGGTCTGGCTCATGACTTGGTCTCAGTTAAAAATCACAGCAGTAATCTCCTACATGATTTTTTTAACCTACATATTTAATATCTTCAGCCAAACTACCTACATGTGTCTGCTATCAAAAACCATTGAGAGAGTCACAACTGCAAGTGCATCCCAGTTCTACACAGCTAAAAAAAAACAGCTTTAAACAAACAGTTTTCATAGCAAATCAACAATATTTAGGTCGAGCATCTGTTTTGTGATGATTTCATACCAAGGATGTGATCAGATATTGTATAAAATATAATGATATGATGGAAATTTAGCAGATGCTTTGGCAGTACATTGATTACACCTATTCAGTTTGCAAAATTTGACCGATGGAAGTTGTAAAAATACAATACAAGCCTAATCTTATCCTGCAAATCTGCTGCCCTGCAAGGTGAAATATCTTATTGAACTGGACCAAAATTACAGGTGTGAAACCTCCCCTGGACGAACCACGGTCCGGGAAAAGGATGTGGTCTGGTTCAAAATGAACCATGGTTCGGTTTGTTTCTAGTGTGAAAACATTTTTGGGTGGTTCAGACTTTCGGACCAATTACAGGAAACGATGACAGGATAAGCACCCCTGGGGTGTTCGATTGTTTACATCCAACATGAAACAACGGGATGTTTACAGGATGTTTATCTTTGTTTGCCTTGTTTTGTGTTGTCAGACAAAAGGACACAGAACCATGAAAACTGTCCTCATGCAGTCGTCTCTCAGTGTAATAATCCACAGTCCAACATGTTGCCTTGTTAAAAACGTCTCGTGGGTCTCCCAGGATGGCTCCTGTCTTCCTCTCTGCTCCGGATGCTGACTGTACAGCTGTCTGTCTGTCTGTCTGTCTGTCTCTGTTGCAGCCTTCTTTTATACATATAAACACATTGGGAAAAAACACAAAAATGAGTAAAAAGGAAAAAAAGACAAAAAACTTTAGGTATAAATAATAACAATACTGCTAATGATAACAACAACAACAACAGTGCTATTATCAGTTACCATGACGTGGTCAGTATTGTCGTCAGTAGCGATGATATGATCAATAAGTAACACAATGAGATGAATCAGTATCACAGGATCGAGCAGGGACATGATAATAGTGGAGGGGGGAGGGGCTGTGGTGTGTGTGTGTGTGTGTGTGGGTGGGGGGGAGCTGCAGAGATGAGGGGTTCAACACTCAAACACACACACACACACATATATATAAAGAGGGGGGCTGGGTGGGTGGGGTGGGGGGGTATACTGCAATATTGAGGTGTGCTGATGTTGTACCTGCTTGTTGCATTGTGCGCTGTACTGTAGCTGACAAACTAACCCCCCAACTGTCAACAACTAATAAATAAACATGGACTACGCATATCCTGAACACACCGGAGCTGCTGCCTCTTTTCTTCTGTCTGTGTTTGTTCTTGTGCATCAGTCTTTGTGAGGACTACGGTTTTAGACTGCAGAAGTGAGGACAGTTTTGCAAAGTGAGGACATTTCGCCCAGTCCTCTCTTGGGAACTGTTGGGAATGTTAATACGGCCTTACACGTCTAGTATGACCTGAGGGCATCAGCATGAAGGAAGCTCAGCACAGCCAGGCTTTCTTTGCATGAGCTGGCTCTTTAAAACTTAAAACCCTGATCAGAGAAAGGCCCCCAGGTTTAGAGCTGGAGAGACAGACAGTACATTTGTAAGGTGGAGAGACAAAGGGACAACAGCTGTGTGTACACTCATGGAGGGAAAAACTTTTAAAACTTTTGAAAAACTCAAAAGAGAATTTGACCTAGAAAATGGGGACCTGTTCAGATATTTGCAGCCAAGATTTTTACAGAGGTGGAAAGAGTACTGAAAATCTGTACGAGCACTGTTACATTACTAAAATATTACTCAATTACATGTAAAAGTACTGGAAAAATACTTAAGTAAAAGTGCAAAGTATTCTCCTCAAAAACTACTCTGCGTATTAGTTACTTTTTAACTGTTGACCCCAAGGATGGATGGATGAAGCAAACACATTACTTTCACCAGGTTCATGTCCTGTATGAAAACAAAATGTTATTATACATATATGCTGTAATAGAATAGAAGTAGTGATATAGAATAAGAAATATAGGAATTATGTGGACAATGTGCATCATGATAAAAAAATATATATTTACATATCAGTGTAAAAAGAAAATCTGTAGACAGTAAAGTTATTGCACAAGTTGAAGTAATTGTAGTGTAAAGTTATTGCACAGGCTTGAAATGGGGGTGAAAATAGTTTGAATGATTTCCTGTGGGGCTCTGTGGTGCATCTCGGTGGGATGAGTCTCTCGCTGAAAGTACTCTTGTGCCTGATCAGGACATTATGTAGCGGGTGTGAGACATTGTCCAAGATTGTCTGTAGCTTAGACAGCATCCTTCTCTCTGACACAGCCGTCAGAGTGTCAAACTCCCAACAGCATAGAGGATGGCACAGACTCATAAAACATCCTCAACAAAGTCCTTCAAATGAAGGATCTAAAAAAAATAAAATAGAGAAAATAGAGACAGCTCTGTCCCTTCCTGCAGAGGGCGTCAGCGTTCTTTGCCCAATCCCCACAGTTTACTGTCAACGTGGATCCCCAGATACTTATAATCCTCCCCAATGTTCACATGGGATTGATAGCAGGGGATGCTGTTCCAAAGAGGGATGTCTATCTCTTCAAAGTCTTGACTCCTACATGGACGCAACTTCAGATCAGTGGCTGGACACTTTGGAGGAAATAAACTTCATGGAGAGACTCACTATCTAAGGACTAAAGCAGGGACCCACGCTGGGCTAAACCGACTGTGTACAAGACAAAAGATAGGTGATGGTCTTTTACTTTTTACTTTTTCATTCAGCACTGTTGTTTTGCTGTGTATTCTGTCCAGCAAAAAACTGAAAAATTACAAATAAAAAGTAAAAACCTTTATTCATTTGTTAACTCAGGTTTGTTTAACTCAGGCTCTGTGCTTTGTCACTTAAAAGAGACATTTGGTGCATCATTTCCACACGAGCTATGGAGAATATTAAAAAAAAACAAAAAACATTACAGCTAAAAGCAACACTGTTCCTGCAGATAAGATGATAAGAATGCACATTAAGGAATTAAACTCTGTAGAGCAGATTTAAACATGATTTGCTGGTGTGTGGATGATCTGCTGTTTAACATTTAAAGTGTTAATATGACCTGAAGCAAACAGGGAAAAATAACTGCAGCGCCAAACTGAAGTTCCCGTGACAACGCGATGCAAACAGTTCATGCTACTGGAATATGGTTTTATTCTGTGTATTTGCGCATGCAGAGCTCAGCAGCTTTGCATATATAATGTCTTCTCCTCAGTTTAGAATCGATATAACTCATAAAGAACATCATCAATAAAAGATGACTGCTTTAATCTGAAACTCTGAACATAACCCGCTCCCGACCAGGTTATGAGTTCAGCATCTGTCACCATGGCGATCTAGCCAGGTTAAAAGAGAGCCACCTTTGTGACAATGAAAACTATTTTAACTATTTTAGACTCAACATACCCTGCTAGCACATTAATCTCACTTCATAATCTCAGGAAAGATGAAATCGAAAGCAACTGGACTTGTTTAAATGTCTTTTTTTGAAGACGTTTCGCCTCTTAACCAAGAAGTTTCATCAGTTCATACCTGTCAGACTAGTCTGGGCTGACCTGCTCGCTTTGTAGTTACACCCCTCAAGGAACGACATCATTCGGCATGCTCCTCCCCCTCCATTATTTGTGTGTTATTGTTTTCAAAATCCCCATCGTTATGGAAAATGACAAGAATAACAACCTCCAAACTAACAATTTACACATCAAACATGGCAAGTTACTTTAACCCTTACCTGGTCACTAACAGTGTGAGCATTAACAAGCTAGCAGCTGTTACCTCTTCTTGTGGGATTTGGTCATTTTAATGCCAGTTCTTTCTTTTCAGACGTTCTTTCTCTTCCTGGCCGATAAAAGGACCAGGAGTCGCCAATAAAACACTTCAGGTAAAGTAATGTTACAAGGAGAGGTTTGTGATGGTGACGTGTATTGTCCAATACTAGCTAAAGCTAAATGCTACTTTAATATCTTTAAAATAAACATTGACTTTCTTGACTAAACTTTATCTTTTAAATTGACAAACATCATATGTGTAATTCACAGGAACAAAGAATTATTTGTCTCTCGCTGTCGACTACACTGTTTTCAAAAGTAAGGTACCTGTGGGGCACAATGGAAGAGGCGGGACTTCAGCCTCTCTATCAGGATGATCATGTTTGGAGCCAGACCTTTGTCCGACACTGACACAGCTCTGTGAAGATCAGTCACAAGGACACACAACTACATATTGATATTTTGTTAGAGGACAGAAGTCTAAAAGGTT
The DNA here is from genome assembly GCA_027495735.1 of Lutjanus campechanus. NCBI lineage: Eukaryota > Metazoa > Chordata > Actinopteri > Lutjaniformes > Lutjanidae > Lutjanus > Lutjanus campechanus. Next base: position 10,607 of record JAJHUR010101643.1, on the reverse strand, counting down.
GTATACCATTGGTTTAATCTTTAACAATAGTTGTATTTGATGAGCAGAAGTGGACGTATTAAGTAGGAAAAAACAGAAATTCTGAGCACAGTACTTCATAATTGCACCTCAGTATGAGGTACTTTTCACACAGTTTAATGTGCACAGTCAGCACGTGGGGATGGTTGATAATGTGAGTGATGGAAATGGAATGCGGCCGAACTGGAAACTATCAACCTGAACCTGTTTGTTGAACTGTGGGACAGTCCCACATTCCTGTAAGATCTTTGTGGTTTGCTGAGGTGTTGTTAGAATCTAAAACCTCTTTCAAACTTAATTAATTTCATATGTTGGTCTGAACCTGAGTCACGACGGCCATCTTACAGGTCGGACCCCCAACACTTTCAACACGACACAAGACTGAACTGAATGCTGTCAGACCTGTGCTTAAGTACAAATTTAATTCCCCAGCATGCCGAATGATGTCGTCCCTTGAGGGGTGTAACTACGAAGTGAGATTAATGTGCTAGCAGGGTATATTGAGTCTAAAGTCAGAGTTTTCAGTGTCACGAAGGTGTCTCTCTTTTAACCTGACTAGATCACCATGGTAACCGATGCTGAACTCACGACCTGGTCGGGAGCAGGTTATGTTCTGAGTTTCAGATTAAATCGTCTGTAAAAAGCACCGCTCTTTAACTAATTATTGTCCTAACAAGGTTGTTTATGAGCAATATCGCTTATAAACTGAGGGAAAACGTTAAAAATGAAAAGTTGATCTGTATGTTCGTAATATCACAGAACGAATCCGTATAATGTAGAAATGTAACACAGTGAAACAGCAGCACAAACTGTAGCATCGCGCTGTCATGGTAACCGCCATTTGGTGATGCATTGAGTCATTTTTCCCGTTTGCTCCAGGTCATAGTAAAGCGATATTCCACTCTTAAATGATAATCGACTCAATATGTACTCACCACTATGCTAATGTGAGGATGGGTGAAGATCTTCGGTTCACAAAACAATCCTGGAGTTTCAACAGAAAACAGGGTTGCAGCTAATGGCAGTGAATGGAGACCACAGATAAAATGTTAAAAAATAGAACACAAAACAAACACAAAATGTCTCCATCCTGCTCGTGTGGTATAATCCAAGTGTCCGTGAGCCGTGACATTAAAATTTAACCACAAAAGACGCCATTTACACCATGTTTTTAGCTGAAATGTCAACTGTAGCCTCCCAGGTAGCATGTAAACATAGCGTCAATCTCGCAATATTTCCACATGTGCATCCATTAAGAGATATATGAAGTCTCGCGATACACTGACGCCATGTTTACATGCTACCTGAGAGGCTACAGCTGACATTTCAGCTAAAAACATGGTGTAAATGGCGTCTTTCGTGGTTAAATTTTAATGTCGTGGCTCACGGACACACCACACGAGCAGGATGGAGACATTCTCTGCCATTGTACTGGATTTGGCTGCAACTCTGTTTTCTGCTGAAACTGCAGGATTGTTTTGTGAACTGAAGATCTTCACCCATCCTCACATCGGCATAGAGGAGAGTACATATTGAGTGGATTATCATTCTGGGATTGAAGATCACTTTAAAACTAAATAACAATCCTGTTTTGGAAATGTGAGAAGTAGGAATTGCAGATATTTGTGTTAAAATGCAGGAAATAAAAGTAAAAAGTTGTCAGAAAAATGAGTACTGTCTGGTAATGGACACACACACTCATACACACACTCTAGGCTGGCAGCATCAGCTGAAGCTCTCCAGAGGACACAGAGGCGTGGTGGATGATGGGAACAAATATTTGTGCAAAGACTCGTAGGAGCAGTTTATTGTCACACAGGGAGGAGGAAGGAGGGCAGAGACGGTAACGAAGGGTTAAACCCAGAGGACTGGCTTTCCTGACGCAGACGGAGTGTGTGTGTGTGTGTTTTCATGTGTGTGTGACCGGAGGAAACCGGAGGAGCACGAGGAGGAGGACGAACAATTTGGGACTACTTGACGAGCCGCAACTTGTCCGTTCCGCGGCTGCCAGAGGAGAGGCAGGACACACGATCCGTCCATGCTACATGCACACACACACACACACACATACACACACATACTGTACATACATCACACATACCACACACATACAAAGACGCGCGCGCGCTCCGCCAGGAATAGATTTGGAGGATGAACGGAGCAGCGGCGGTTACACAAGACGGAGCCCGGCCGCCGCCGCCGCCGCCGCTGGGGGGCGCGGGGAGGACGCTCCGGTTCCAGCGTCCGCACGGTGAGTGACACACACACGCACACGCACACATGCACACGCGCACACACAAGCAAGTTATGCAAGACAAATGCACGTGCAGTCTGGCGCACACTTCCTCATTTTTCTTTTCATTCATTTGCGTGCGGGAGAGAGACTGTGTGCGCGTGCGCACCCCGTGACGCAAACTGTTGATCAGTTTCATTGATTATTGAGCAAGAGAGCGCGTGGTCAGCGTCACCGCCCCTCCAGCGGGACTGACGAGTAAAAACAAATGAACACCACATGATTCACACACACACACACACACACACACACACACAGACACTCTCTCTTGTGCAGGATTATGTAAGGGTATCTCTGCAGCAGCCTATGAGATTTTGGGAGCTGTCCAACATATGGTGCAGCCCGTGTCCCCCCCTCGGCCAGTGAGGGGGGAGGCAGGAAGCAGAGAGGAGAGGAGAGGGGTTAAACTCAGGCTGAAGGACGCAGTGTGGGGCTGTCAGGGGTTATTTTTATTTTGGGAGGGGGGGTGGGTGAGGAACGACCCACGTGGCTCGGGAGTCTTTGCTTTAAGAAACAAATGGAGACGGATCAGCGCGTGGCACCGGTGCGACGACCCCGGCGCGTGCGGTGTGAGAGCACAGGTGAGGTTTGAATCAGATCAGATTATAGATCAATAACCTGCAGTCTCTCTCTCTCTCTCTCTCTCTCTCTCTCTCTCTCTCTCTCTCTCTCACACACACACACACACACCTCTCTCTCTTCTCC